>JBBPUL010000066.1:0-46541 GCA_038094675.1 Spongispora temasekensis
ACTAGAAACACTATGAGACACTATGAGAGTACTATGAAAGCTCTGTCAAGATGGACCCTCACTATGAGCACTATGGTACTGTCCAGCACTGTCCAGCACTGTCAAGTTACTCCTGATTTTGCTGATGCATCACTCAAGGGTGGCACATCTGTAGCCAGCTGGAATTTGCCTTAAGTGTCCCCAAATTGAAATTCTAGATGGAAACATGGGTAAACTAGCGTAATTCTGCATTTTCAATATTTGGTGTGATTACATAATCATTTGGCACATTTGGGATGGACAGAATGGAGAGTAACCACTATGACCCATCTGATGAAATGACAGAGACATGCCAAAGCCTAGTGTGCTTCTAGAGCCAGAAATTTTGATTCTGGGTTCATTGAAACACCCCTTGAAGTCATTCAAGACCCAGACTACTAGCCAGAAGTGGACTCACCCAAGCCAGAGTCACTACTAGCTCAAACTATTAGAAAAAGTGGATCTGAGGTGCTTTATCCCAACTCAACATCAGTGGATGCTCAGGTTCAGGCTGAGCCCAGACCTTCTCACTTGAAGTTTGATGTTAGAAAGAGAAAATATCCCAGTGAAGATGCTGAAGAAGAAGTTGAAGATATAACAGCAAAATCCACTGCTCTATGTTGCCAGGTGATGCAGGTTTATGTCCCTGTACATATTATTGAGTTAAGTACCCTGAACATTGTCTAATACAGAGCAGAACAAAGAACCTGTGACAAAGTTACCAACACGGTCAATGCCAATATATACAGGAGCCAGCCAGACATCCATTTACTGACATGAATGGCACTTGCAGATGGCTGCAAAGAGTAATCAGAAACTCACCATGTTTTTTAAACCTCAGCCACCAGGCTCTTCCCTCCACCCAAGTACAAGCCCTGGCAGGTCCAGGCCCATCAAAGTTTCTGCTGACAGTCTAGAGCCAGAGTTCTTACCTGAGTCAGAATCCTCCAGATCTGTTGCATTATGTTCAGAAACAGATTCATCATCTGATTCTGAGCTGGACTCACCAACCATGGTCAATATTTCAGAACCAGAGCCTGATCATTATGTTGATGTCTCAGATTTGGAGCCTGATTTAGACTCTGAGGATGGTGGTCAGGTCCAAGATTCCAAATTTGAATTGGTGGTCTCATTTCTGGATGCAACATCAGGATAATAATGCTGAAAATGAATATGTGGAGTTCATTCTTGACACTATCAAAAGACTTATAGTGGATGTGAAAAAATATCAATCTTTTACCTTGCTTGTCCACCTCAATGCCCTGGAGCAATTTGTTGAACTATGGGCAAAATATCAGTGCAATCCAAAGATTAAAGGAAGGTGAGCTATGCCATTGCTGTTTCCATTGGGAAGGGTTAATACTTTGCATGAAAGCTATGTTCAATATATACCTATATTGAGCGTCATTGCACATTGCCTCCTAAAGGGAAAGAAAAACATTATGCTTACCCTACCTTGTTGAATAATAAACAGATTGTGGCAGTAGTCCATTGATACCTCACAGTACTTGCTGATGGTGAGGTGAGTCTCAATCAAACCCAAATAACAAGATTTACTCACTACACCATAAGATCATGCCACTCCATTTGATGCAACAGGTGAATGGAGTCATCATTCTCTCTTTGGGACTCGATATGGATGGTCAACAGATATCAGAGTTGACTGCTCGGCGCTGGCTTACCAAACTTGGCTATGAGCTAAAGAAAGTAAAGAAAGGGATTTATATCAATGGGCATGAATGAGAGGATGTTGTTACTTATTGGAACCAGTTTCTGAAGGAATTTAGTAAGAATGAGAGGTACTGTTTGACATTTTGACATTATTGTCTGCTAATAAATGATAGATTATAATGGGCATACTGTGATGATGACCTGGAGCCCATTGAACTGAATCTGGATCCAGAAGAGTAATTGTATGTCCCTGTTTTTCACGATGAATCAATTTTTCGAGCAAATGATCTTCCACATCACATATGGGTCCATGATAGAAGGATGCCACTGCGAAAGAAGGGTCAGAGACACATAATCCATGTGTCTGACTTTATTGTTGAACAAAGTAGGTGACTTACTTTATCTTCTGCTCAAATTGAAGAAAATTCCCTACATCCAGTTGGTGAACAGCTGCAAACACTGGATGCACATGAAATTATATACCCGGGAAAGAATTATGATGGGTTCTGGACAAATGACAAGCTTGTCGAACAGGTTAGTTATTTTGTGCATTGTTACACTAAATTGAGATCACTTACAGTATTTTTTTTTGATGAATAGATAAAGCAGACAATTCAGATATTTGATAGGATGTACTCAAATGCTGTTGCTGAGTTTGTGTTTGATCAGTTGTCCACACACAGAGCATTTGCAAAAGACACACTAAATGCAAAAGATATGAATGTGCAGCCAGGTGGAAAACAATGCAAAATGCATGACACATTTATACCTGGTGATAATCTGATCCCATCTCTGTGTGGCATCCTTCAAATGATGGTTTTTCCAGAGGATCTTCCATCTTCACACCCAGATTACAGTTTCTGTGGCCAGCTGAAAGAGATGCAGTGTGTTTTGGAGGAACATGGCCTGCTTACCATACTCGAAGCTGCAAATGGAGGGAAAGTGGTTGGAGAATATGCAACATGCAAAATGTCATGCAAAGCACTCAAACAGTTGCTACGTGAAGCACAGGTGGCCACTGATGAGCCTCTCGAGGAATCTGGTAATGCCACTATTTTGGACTTCAATCATGTGGATTGCTGCATGAGAAAAACGATTGTGAATCAGCATGATTTCAAAAGTGAAAAGCCACTCATCCAATTGATCATCGAAGATTTGGGCCACAAATGTTGGTTCTTGCCCAAGTTCCACTGTGAGTTGAATCCAATTGAGATGTACTGGGGATGGGTCAAAGCCTGTGAGTGAGAGTGGGAACTTCCTTGCATTGGTTACTGATGCCAGCCAACTTATTGCCATGATAACAGGTTACCGTGTTTCAGCAAATGGCACATTTCAGACCACATGTCATCTTGTTTCAGAAATTCTCAATGATTGCCCCGTCAAGATGATCTGTGGTTTTTTTCATAAATGTTGGAGATACATAGATGCCTATAGGTTTGATTAGATTTTATCTATTCACATATTTTATCTAAATTTTGTACAGGAAGGATCTAAATGCAAAACAGGCAGAGTATGTTGTAAAAAAAATACAAATCCCATTGCCATTGTGGTCTAACCATGATGATGAGCATCAATGTGTTGACAAACTGAGCATGCATTGGCTGTGTCAGCGTGGAGTTGTAGTACCAAATATGGTAACTCTGATGTCTGTATATAGTAACTCTGACACTTGCCACTTGAAAAGTATATATTGGATTTCTCAGTCACTCGAAAGTCAGAATTTGAAAAATCTAACAAGCAGACCCCCTTCATTGGGTGTCTGAGAGTATGTACATATGGTTAGAAGACTAATTATTATATTTGTGGACATGTTATAATAATTTTATTCTTGTCTATATGGCATGTGCCTATTTTGAGTGACAGACACTGTATACTGATGATGGTCTTGAACCAGTTGAGCCAACTCTGGAACCAGAAGAGTGACTTCACATACCAATTTTCCATGATGAATCAATTTTCCATGCAAATGACCTTCAACAGCATGTGTATGTGTGTGAAGGCAAAATGCCACTATGGAAAAAGGGTTAGGGACATGCCATACATGTATCTGACTTTATTATTGAATAGTCTGGGCGGCTCACCTTATCGGCAGCACAAGTTGATGAAAACTCCTAACAACTCACGATAGAGCACCTGCAAACCACTGATGCTCATGAGATCATCTATCCAGGAAAAAATCATGGATGAATGACAAGTTAGTGGAATAGGTAACAGTTTTAAAAAATGAAAATGCCAGTGGAAGTGACTTACAAAGTTGTTGCATAGTTAAAGCAGGTCATTGCCATCTTTGAGCAAATTTATCTGAGTGCAGTTGCTGAATTCATTTTTGACCAATCATTAGCATATGGAGCATTTGCTAAAGATGCCCTAAATGCCAAAGACATAAATGTCAAACTGGAGGGCAAGCAATGGAAGATGCATAACACACATATACTCATGGATAATCCTAATCAGTGGCTTCGTGGATCACACCAGATGATGGTTTTTGCACACAATCTTGAACCAGGGCATCCAGATTATCAGTTTCAGGGCCAACTGAAAGGAATGTACCATGTTCTGGAGGAGTGCAGTCTGATTTCTGTGCTTGAGGCCACAAACAAGGAAAAGACTGTGAGAAAGTGTCAGATATGCAAGATGTCTCATAAAGCATACAAACGGATGCAATACGAGGCACAGGCAGTGGTTGAGGCAGGTGATGAACCAGTTGAGGAGGTGAGAAATCTTCCTACTAATGACATTGTTGATTTGAGGAGAGTGGACTGTTGCATGTGAAAAATGCTGGCAAATTAGCAGAATTTCATGGAAGAGAAGCCACTTATCCAAATAATCCTTGAGAAAGCAGGTTATAAGTGCTAGTTTCTACCTAAATTCCATTGTGAGTTGAATCTAATCGAGCTATACTGGGGGTGGGCAGAAGCTCATGAGTTTGTTGTAGTGGGAATGTTTGGTAACTGATCACTGCAATATCACTGCAATAACAGGTTTTCGTCTTGCTACAGACAGCATGTTCCCCACTGCATGCTATCTTGTGCCTGAAATTCTTGATGATTGCCCAGTCAAGACAATCTGAAGTTTTTTTTGCAAATGTTGGTGCTACATGGATGCCTACTGGTATGATCACACAGTCTGGACACACATTGAATCTAAAATATGTACAGAAAAGGACTAAATGCCAAACAGGCTGAATTCACAGTGAAGAAATACAAATCACACCATTACTGTGGGCTAACCATGATGATGAGCATTGACATTTTGATAAACTAATTGGTTAGATCAGCACACTGTGGAACTAAAATACTGAATATGGATGAATAATACTGACTCCAACATCCAAATATAGAAACTCCGACTTACAACACTTGAAGTTCACTTTTTGGGCATGTCTGCTGATTTCAAGTCAGAATGTCAAAAATATAATGAGATAGCAGCCTTTATTTACTGCCTTAGAGTATATATATACATGTAGAACACTGCTATTTGCATTTGTGGAAATGTAATTATCATTTTCATTCTGCTTATATATGAGTTGCCTATTTTGAGTGCTCAACACTATAGGGCCCTCAAGGTCATTGCAGAGGCAGGTAATGAGTTCATCAAATGCCAAGTTCTTATGGATGGTGGTGGCAAGGACAGAATCAATGACATGAACAAAGAGTGTTTTGGGGAGGAGGGTAATGATCTGGTTGTTCAACTCAGAGAAGAGGCAGTTGGGGCAATGTGATGAAGCATCAGGACCAGAGAGTAAGGAATCAGGGACATGGGTCATCTTGAGGTCAAAATCTGCAAGGTTGAGGAGCCAACAAGCTTGTCAGTGGTTGAGGTTCTGGAGCTGATGAAAATATATCAGATTCTTATGGTTAGTGAAAACCTGGACTAGGAATTGTGAACCTCAAAGATAGTGACACCAGGACTTGAGTGCATGGATGATGGCTAAAAGCTCTCTATCAAAGATGTCATAGTTTTGTTCTGCTGGGAAGAATGATTGTGAGAGGTAGAAACAGGGATGCCAATCCCCATTGAAGTTGGTCTGTAGGAGGATGGCCCTAGTAGCATCTCAAGATGTGTCAGTGGCCACAGCAAAGGTCAGAAGAGGTCGGGGAGGCAAAGGATGGGATGAAAGAGAAAGAGCTTCTTGAGCTCATCGAAGGATTTCTGGCATTGAGGAGTCTAAAGCCAGGCCATGGTTTTCTTGGTTAGGTTAATAAGGGGGTGGGTAATATTGAAGTAGGAGAAGATGAAATGCTGGTTGAAGTTTACAAATCCAAGAAAGGAGTGCATGTCTTTGACTTTCTTTGGGACTGGCCAGGAGGTAATGCCATCAAGTTCGATGGAGTCCATGGTGAGTTTGCCCAGTTTGACAATCATCGACCTCTGGGGTGGTGAACTTGCACTTGTTAAGATGTAGGTGAAGGTCAAGCACTATTATTTATTGAAGGATGTGGCAAGTGCATTCTGTGTGGGATTTGTTGTTAGGGGAGAAGACAAGGAGGTCATCCATATAGATGACAAGCCACCCTTTAGTGATTATGTCTCAGAATGAGTTGTTCATGCTGAAAAACATAACCATGAGTTCAAAGAGGCCTTTGTGGGTGATGAAGGTGCCTTTCCATTGATGACCATCTTTGATGCATACATTGTTATATCCCCAATGGATGTCAAACTTAGTGAAGACTTTTGCTCCTTTGACTTGCTGACAAGGTCAGAGACAAGGGGTAGAGGATAAGCATCACAGACAGTGTGTTCATTTAGGTACCTGTAATCTTGGCATAGACAAAGTTTGCTATCCTTTTTCTTGATGAAGAAGAAAGAAGAGGCTTGTGAAGATTTAGAGGGATGGATCTTCATGGAGCAAAGGTTCTCTTCTAGGAAGGCTTCCATTGCCTTTTGTTCTTTAGGAGACAAAGGATAGATTTTTCTAATCTTTGGGACAAAGGACTCATCAAGGTTGATTTCATGGTCATAGGGGTGGGATGGAGGAAGGGATTTGCAGTTTTTTTCTTCAAAGACTTTGGCAAAGTCGGAGTACTCTGGGGGTAGAATGATATCCTGGGTCTGTGTTCCCACTTTTTCTGTAGGTTTGGTGGCTTCAGAGTAGCAGGTGATGGTTGCTGAAGGTAGGATATATGGTCCTTCTTAGGTGATGTGGTTGATGAAATAATGGCTAAGAGTCTGGTGTTGCCATTATTTTTCAGATTAGATGTCTAGGTATGCATGTAGGTGCCTGTGGGTTTTGGATATGGTGTTCACACACCAAATTGAAGTTTCCCTGAAGCCTTGAAGTGGAGGAGTGTGGTAGTAGGAGTCATGTTATTTTTGGTCAGTAACATAGGCATGGTATAGGTCCATGGATTGATCTAGAACCTTGGGGACAGTGATGGTTTGCTTTTCCCAGTTGATAGTGGGATTAGTGAGGTGAAGCCAGGGGAGGTCAAGGATAATATTTTCCTTGCCACAGTTCATGAGATAGAAGAGAATCTTTTGGGTTACCCCTTCTCCAATGGAGATATAGAGCTCAGTGGAGAACAAAATATCTCTATTGGAGTTTGTAGATTGATCTATATTACGAACACAGATTGGTTGAGCAAGGCAGGTTTGAGGGTGTTCATGTTTCCAGGCAAAAGCCTAGTCTAGGCAGGAGATCTCTACTCCAGAGTCAATGAAAGCAGGGGAGTTGACGACTTTTATGGTGTGTGAGGGTATCACAAGCTGAATGGGGATATGCATAGCTCTATTTGATGTGGATACTAGTACAGGCACACAGAAAATGAAATGTTTGGGAGGTACTTGCATCGATAAAGTCCTCCCTTTCAAAAATCCTTAACCTCCACTGTCTCGACATGGACTTCTTTATTGTTTTCTTTGTCTATCAGGTTGAGCATTTCTTCCTCAGTTTTTGCCACCTTTTGGTCAGCTTTGGGGCATGAGGGAAGGTCTTTGAAGGTTGAAGCACTTATTAGAAAAGTGGCCTGATTTGCGACAGCAAAGGCAGAGTTCTTGTTTGAAACAATGTTCTCATTCTTCAGGGGTTAATTTTGGGATATGAATGGCATCGACATTCATGGTGTTGGGGTCTTTGTCACAGGTAGCCTGAGTGAGGTGAGGGATAAAGGTGGAGGTTAAGGTATACTTATGCTGGCAGGCAACAAGTTTAGCATATTTGTGCTGGTTATCAAGACAAGAGGCATTCTTGATCCAATCATCAATGATCAAGGGAATAGTGTTCATAAAGTACACCTTTTTAGAGAGTGAGAGGGGGATTCCAGTAAAGAAGTAGTGACAGATGGTGGCTGCCTCAGTGAGCCCTGCGAGGCTGACCTAGTTATGGAACTCAGAGATGTATTGGCTAAATGAGGGTTAGAAGGTTCCATTGTGTCATTCATTGATGTGGTAGATGGCCAACCAGGTCAGGGCATTAGTAGCAGTATTAGGACTCTCAAAGTGAGCCTTGAACTTTTTTGTGCTACACCTCTACATATATATGTGGGGGACATGCATGGACTAGACCTAGATAAAGCCTCAAAGACAAAGAAAGACATAAGAGGAAAAGAGGTAAGCATCTATGAGTAATCTGCAGTAAGAATGAGTAAGAAGAAGACTACAGATTGAAAATAAGAAGCTAATGCACAGCAAAGAAGATCAGAAGAGAAGGTGCTGTGGTATGAGAACTGTGGGAGTAGTAGAAGAGAAGCTTGAGTGAAATACCTGAGATAAGGATACATAAGTGACATGAGGTGTTGGAAGCAATAGAGTGAAACAAAAGAGAAAAGAGGCATGTAGTGCTAAAGAAAGGGGTTCAAAGTGAGAGAAGCAGTATAAGTCAATGGAAGAGGTTGGTGAAGAGACAATGGAAAAATAGAATAACACACAGTATCAGTGACTATAGGCCCAGGGGAATCAAAACAGATATACACCAGTAGGATGACTGGCAAGGTATGAATAAACTAGCAAGGATGGCTGGTGAGGCATCTGGAGGTGCAATAGGAGGTGCCACAGCTAAGACAAGAAAAAGAAATAGGGGCCACAGACCAATCATAACAGTATTACTTTTACATAATATTATTTTGGATTCCAAAGGTTATGTGTGGTGGCTATACATTATTTACAAACATTTTTTTGTTACTCTGGAGAGTGTTATGATTCATCCCTCTTTTTCCTTTTATCTTTATTGCTCATTACATTGTATTTTATGCTGTGTATGACTCATAACCCCTTATCTCCAGTTTCCCCTTTTAGCTTTCTCTCTTATTGCACTGCAGCACTGCTTGGTCTATGCACAGGACTTGTACTTAAATAGGGTGTAGCACAAGCCATGTATCTCTAGCTTGAGCCTACTTGAGATAGCAATCTATTGCATCTTTGACCCTCTTGCTCCTCCTCACTCTCTCTAAGAACCCCTTAGCCTCATAGCATCTTTGCTTAAGGATACTCAGCCCTCATCTTCAATATCGCTACATACTCACCTAGGTGGAGTAGTGACCAGTTACCTTGCATTATGCTTAGAACCTATGCCCTCATCTTCATCTCATAGCTTTAGGTTGTATATTGAGTCTATAGCTGATGCTACCTGTGCCTGTGTAATAAAAGGCTCAAGCTCTTCAAATGCAACTACATCTGCTATAGCTTGCAGCCATTTCGGCTCCTCTGTCATCTCTAAAGCAGCATCTCAGCCCACCCCCACTACTCATTGCAACTACCTCCTCCTGGCGGTCCACCTTACCCTCTAGCCCCAGCTCAGAAAGCATTTCTACAGCATCTCCATCCTCACTTAGTCTAAACCCCCCACCACCCACTATAACCTCGAAACCCACCAAACTTCGCCTTACTCAACCCAAACCCTTCTCAGGGAAACAATGTGATTCCATGCCCTGGCTCCATTCAGTACAGAGATACCTCACTGTCAATGTTGATGTTTACTCCACTGATGAGAAGAAGATTGAGTTCATCCTGTCTTTCATGAATGATGGAAGCACCCTTACCTGAGCTGATATCTTCATAGAGGAAAGCATGTGAGGAACTAATATGACCCTAGAGTTCTGGGATGAGTTTATCAAAAAGTTCAAGGCTCACTTCAAGAGCTCTAACACCACTGCCAATGCCCTAACCTGGCTTGCCACCTATCACATCAATAAATGATGTGATGAAACATTCTAACCACTATTTGGTCAATACATCTCCGAGTTCCACAACTAGGTCAGCCTTGCTGGGCTTACTGAGGCAGCTACCATCTGCCATTACTTCTCCACAGGCATTTCTCTCTCACTCTCTGAAAAGGTGTACCTTATGGACACCATCCCCTTAACTATAGATAATTAGATCAAGAATGCCTCTCATCTAGATGATTAGCACAAACATGCCAAACTTGTTGCTCACCAGCACAAGTCCACCTCTGCCCCCACCTTCATCCCTCACCCCACTCAGACAACCTGCTACAAAGACCCTAACACCATAGATGTTGATGCCATCTGGATCCTAAAACTTACCCCTGAAGAGCATAAATGCTGCTTCAAACAAGGACTCTATCTCTGCTGCTGCAAACCAGGTCACTTCTTAAACAAGTGCCTGACCTTCAAAGATCTTCTCTCATGTCCCAAGGTCGACCGAAAGGTTGCAAAAACTAAAGAAGAAATGCCCAGTCTCATGGATGAAGAAAATGACAAAGAAGTCCATGTAGAGGCCATGAAGGTTAAGAATTTTTGAAAGAAAAGACTTTACCAACACAAGTACCTCCCAAACACTTCATTTCCTATGCCCCTATACTAGTATCCACTTCCAATAGAGCTATGCATATCCTTATTCAGCTCGTGGTACCCTTACACACTATGAAAGTCATCGACTCCCCTGCTTTCATTAACTCAGAAGCAGAGATCTCTTGCCTTGACTGGGCTTTCACCTGAAAACACAAGCTCCCTTGTACTCACCTTGCTCAGCCAATTTGTGTTCGAAATGTGGATCAATCTACAAACTCTAATGGAGATATCCTATTCTCCACTGAACTCTATGTCTCCATTGGAGAAGGGGTTACCCAAAAGATCCTCTTCTACCTCATGAACTGTAGAAAGAAAAACATCATCCTTGGCCTCCTCTGGATTCACCTCACTAACCCCACCATTGATTTGGAGAAGCAAACTATCACCATCCCTGAGGTTCTGGATTAATCCACAGATCTATACCATGCCTATGTTGCTGACCAAAAGCAACATGATTCCCACTACCATGCCCCTCCACTCCAAGAATTTGGAGAAACTTTAATTGAAACAATGGCAACACCAAACCCTCAGCCATTACTTCATCAACCGCATCACCCAAGGAGGGCCATATATTCTACCCTCAGCAACCATCACTTATTATTCTGAGGCCACTAAACTTGTGGAAAAAGCAGGAACACAGACTCAGGACATCACTTTACCCCTGGAATACTCTGACTTCATCAAAGTCTTTAAGGAGAAAGACTGTGAATCCCTTCCCCCATCTTGCTCTTATGATCATGAGATCAACCTCAATGAATCCTTTGTCCCGAAAATCAGGAAAATCTACCCCTTATCTCCTGAAGAACAGAAGATGACTGAAGCCTTTCTCGATGAGAACCTTCACTCTGGGAAAATCTGTCCCTCTGAATCTTTGCAGGTTTCTTTCTTCTTCTTTGTCAAAAAGAAGGATGGCAAACTTTACCCATGCCAGGACTATAGATACCTGAATGAACACACCATCTACAATGCTTACCCCCTATCTCTTGTCTCTGATCTCATCAACAAACTTAAAGAAGCAAGAGTCTTTACCAAGTTCAATGTTTGCTGGGGGTACAACAATGTATGCATTAAAGATGGCCATCAATGAAAAGGCACCTTTATCACCCACAAAGGCCTTTTTGAACCTATGGTCATGTTCTTCAGCATGAACAACTCTCCTTCGACATTCCAGCGATTCATGAATAATTCATTCTGAGACATAATCACTGAGGGATGGCTCATTATCTATATGGATAATCTTCTCATCTTTTCTCCAGACAATGAATCCCACATAGAATACACCCATCATGTCCTTCAATGAATGATGGAGCTTGATCTCCATCTATGTCTCAGTAAATGCAAGTTTGCAACCTCTGAGGTTGAATACCTTAGAATAATCATCAAACCTGGTGAACTTGCCATGGACTCCATCAAATTTGATGGCATCAACTCTTAGCCAGTCCCAAAGAAAGTCAAAGATGTGTGCTCCTTCCTGGGATTTGCAAACTTCTACCAGCACTTCATCCTCTTGTACTCTGATATCGCCTGCCCCCTCATCAACCTGATCAAGAAAACCATGGCCTGGCTTAGACACTCCAGTGTCAAACATCCTTTGATAAGCTTAAGAAACTCTTTCTCTCTCACCCTATCCTTCACTTTCCTGACCTCTCCCAACCATTTGCTGTAGCTACTGATGCATCATGTAATACCATAGGAGTAATCCTTCTACAAACTGACTCAAACAGGGATTGGCATCCCTGTTCATTACTCTCTCAGTTGTTCTCTCCAGCAGAATGAAACTATGACATCTTCGACTGGGAGCTCTTGGCCATCATCCATGCACTCAAGTCCTGGCATCACTATCTTTGTGGCTCCTAGTTCTTTGTCCAGATCTTTACTGACCACAAAAACCTAATGTACTTCCATCAACTCCAGAACCTCAACTGCTGACAGGCACATTGGCTTCTTGATCTTGCTGGTTTCGATCTTAAGATGACCCACATCCATAGATCACTGCTCTCTGGCCCTGACGCCTTATCATGCCATCCTGACTGCCTCTCATCTGAGTCAGATAACCAGACCATCACTCTCCTCTCTGAAACACTCTTTTTCTGTGTCATCAACTCTGTCCTTGCAACTGCCTTCCAGAAACACTCCACTGACAACAAACTTGTCATCCACCTCTACAAAGACCTCAAAGGTCCTATTACAGCCTCCAACCTTCACAACCGCCTCTCTAATTGGCAGTTTAGAGAGAACCTGCTCTGTTACTGGGATCATGTCTATGTCTCTGAACCTGACTGCCCTGCCATTATCACCTGTACACATGACCACCCCTCAGCTGGCCACTCTGGTTGTCTTAAAACCTGCCAACTCATCACCCATGATTTCTGATGGCCCGGCCTCACCACACAGGTCTACCACTATATTGAGGGTTGTGCCCTCTGCCAGCAGAACAAAGCAAATACCTACCCCACAGTCCCTCCACTCATCTCTATCAAATCCATAGCCTCCTGCCTATTTCAACAGGTCTTCTGTGACCTTATCACTGATCTTCCTTTGTTAAATGGTTTTGATAGCCTACTGGTCGTGGTCAATCATGGGCTTACTAAGGGGGTAATTCTATGCTCTACCAAGAAACAAATCACTGCTGAGGGTGTAGCAACCCTCTTTTTTCACAAAATCTACCATTACTAGGGCCTCTATGATAAAATCATCTCTATCTGCAGCCCACAATTTGTTTCCACCTTCACTCGAGAGCTCAAAAAGCTCTTGAAGTATGACCTCTTCTTGTCCACTGCATACCACCCCCAATCAGATGGAGAAACTGAGCGCATCAACCAAGAGGTTGAAATGTACCTCCGAATCTTTTGTGGAAATAATCCAACCATATGGGCTAACCATATCACTCATGCAGAATTCACACACAATCACTGTCAATACTCTATCACTGGCAAATCACCATTTTATCTCATATATGGCTTCGAACCTCATGCCCTCTTCATAGTCCTTGCAGAAACGCTGCTCCCAGCCCTGAAAGAATGCCTTAAGGCCTTATCTGCAGCCAGAGATGAGGCACTCATGGCTCATAAACTCACACGACAGGTGATGACATCCCAAACATGCTGCACCTTCACCCCCTTCACCAAAGAAGATAAGGGTGGTTAGAGGCTAAGAACCTCAATCGCCATATCATGAACCCTAAATTCACACCCAAAAGGGAAGGACTCTTTGTCATCACTAACATTCTATCCCCCTTGACCTTGACTTACAGACTCTGACTCCCCATGACATGAAAGATACACTCCGTGTTTCATGCTTCCCTCTTATTACCCTATTGTGAAAATCACATCCATGGCCCAAACTTTCTGGCTCCACTGCTAGAGCTTATAGAAGGAGAAGAATAATATGAGATTGAGAAGGTTCTGCACCACAGAGGAATGACTTGCTCCTACATGTTCCTGATCTGATGGAAAGGATATATGGCCAAAGAATATTCCTGGGTCCCAGAATGAAATTTGAAAAATGCAAAGTCTGCTCTCCAAGAATATAAAAACCTCCACCCAAAGACCTTCCATCTCTCAAAGCAATAAGCTTCCCCCTTTTCACAATGCCCACCACCTGCTTCTCCCTCTTCCCTCTTCACTTACTATGTCCAATATCTCTGCCAGCTCTATCTTGTCTCCCATGTCCTTGTCTATTTTAGTACCTCCTATGGAGGACTCTCTTGCTCCATTGCTTCATTCCCCTTCTCCACAGATAGCTAACCCTTCTTATTCTAAGGATGCTATGGTAGTGGCAACAGATGGTGCATCACCTAGCTCTAATGCTTTATATACCCTTCTTGTCCTTAAGCTGCCCACTGACCCCTCGACCCCCATCATCTCAGTAGATATCTTCCCCACCTCTTCTTCTTCCTCATCAGCAATGACCACCATAGAATCTTCCTAATCAGAGCTTCCATTCGAGCAATTCATGGCAGGGCAATGAATTATGTTCATGAGCTAGCCCATCAGCTAGATATAGACTAATACCTCTGGGAAACTGTCTCTGTTACTATTCTGATGAATATAGCCATTACTACTTATGTCATCCAGTCACCCTCTCCATCACCTTCTGAGATAATTCTGTCCCTGTGGCCAATGGAACACCCAGTGCCTCATCCTCTCCTCTCGATCCAATGGAAGCCCTAGCTATTGATGCCCTCCAAGCTCGATTTGACCAAATCTAGGAAGTCATGGTTTAACAGCACATACTCTAAGGTGACCTTCTCTGCCCCAGTGACCACAACTGCTACAGGGATTCATGCTTTGTGTGCCACAAGCTCAGGCATATCTGTATACACTGCCCACACTACACCTGCTCCTTCTGCCATCACTGCTCCCTGGGTCACATCCAAGCTGCATGTTCTTTTTGTAACCATCACTCCTCACCCGGATCCTCCTCCTCCTCCATCTTCTTCCACAGCTCTCATCAGTCCTGAGGATTCTTTCAGTCCTATGCCTCCTGCACTCCCACCCACTTTCAATGCTCTGAGTGCATGCTTCCAATCCCTCTGCCTAGGTCTTCCATAATCTCCAATGATGATTATCACTTCAATTCGGTTGAAGAAAGTAACATATTCCCCTGTCAGGTCTTGCAGAGGCTTATAAGAGTCTCACTGGGGTTTCGACCCTACTAAGGGGGTAATGTTACAATTCACCCCTTTTTTTCCTTTCATCTTCATTGCTCATCGCATTGTATTACTTAAGACCCACACAGCCCTTTGATTAGCTAATGTTATGGCTTTGTATTTTCTTCTTATCTCTTATCTCTTATCTCTGACTCAAACATTCTACAAGATTCCATGTACTTCTATCATACACAGCTTTATGACTCATTTCATGCTGTGTATGACTCATTATCCCTTATCTCCAGTTTCCCCTTTTAGCTTTCTCTCTTATCACACTGCAGCATTGCTTGGTCTGTATGCAGGACTCATACTTATAAATAGGGCATAGTGTTATGACAGGCACAGGTAGCGTCAGCCATAGACTTAATGCACAACCTAAAGCTGCAAGGCGAAGACAAGAGGCATAGGTCCTGAGCGCAATGCACAGAGACTAGTCACTACTCCACCTTGGTGAGTATGTAGCAATGTCAAAGATGAAGGTAGAGTATCCTCAAGCGAAGACACTGTGAGGCCAAGTGGTTCAAAGGGAGAGCAGAGGAGAGTGAGAGGGTCAAAGATGCAATAGATTGCTATCTCAAGTAGGCTCAAGCTAAGGATACACTACTTGTGCTACTCCCTATTTATAGGTAAAAGTCCTACACACAGACCAAGCAGTGCTACAGCTCAATAAGAGAGGGATCCGAAAGGAGTAACTGGAGATAAGGGAAAATGAGTCATGCACAGCATGAAATAAGTCAGAAGGCTGTGCATGATAGAACTACATGGAATGTTATGAAACATGTGGGTCACAGATAAGAGATAAGGGAACCACACAGCCATGATGCTGACTAATGTGGAAGGGCTATGCACATTTAAGTAATACAAGGTAGAAAGAAATGAGAGCAAAGAAAGAGAAAAAGGGGCCGATTATAACATTACCTCCTTAGTAGGGTCGAAACCCTAGTGAGACCTTTTCTACAAGCCCCAGCAAGACCTGACAGGTGATCCACACATGTTACTCTCTCAGATGGAGTCAAAGTAGAAGTTATCATCCTCTCCTAATGTTGGTGGGGATTAAGGTAGAGGGACTGGAAGTGCGCAGCCAGAGCGCTGAGAGCAGCTGGAAGTGCAGGAGGTGCAGGACCGAAAGAATCCCCAGGATTGGTGGGAACTGTGAGAGGAGGCAGAGGAGGATGATGATCCTGGCAGGGAATGACAGTTGTGGAAAGGACAGGCAGCTTGGGTGTGACTGGAAGAGTGGTAGTGGCAGAAAGGACATATATAGTGGGGGCAATGGACCCAGATATATCCCAATCTGTGGCATATGAAGCAGGAGTCATGGTAGTGATTGTGGTTACTGGGACAAGGTAAGTCACCTTAGAGGATACATCATTAGACTGTGGCTTCTTGGATGCAGTCAAAGTGGGCTTGGAGGGCATCGATAGCCAGGGCTTCTATAGGATCAAGGGCAGAAGAGGAGGTACTAGGTGTCTCATTAACTGCTGGGATGGAGTTGCGAATTATCTTGGAGGGTGAAGGAGAGGGAGAGCAAATGACATATCCCAAGATGGTAATGTCAGTGGGAACTCTGACCACAGCAGTTTCTTGGAGGTATCTGTCGATGTCCTGGATGAATTTCAGGTATCTGAGTTGATGTGCTAGCTTGTGGATGTGTCCGAGGGTTTGAGCATGAATGGCCCTGATAGAGGCACTGATAAGGAAGATTTCATGATGGTCATTATTAACAAGGGAGGAGAAGATATGAGGGAGGCACTCCAACTAAAGGTAAACCATAAACAAAAGGAAGAAAAGAGATGAGGGATCTGTGAATGTAGAAATCCCTGAGAACATGTGGAGGTCAGTAAGGTATTTGTGGAGCATGCTGCACTCATCATCAGTGGGGTCCGAGGACTGGAGAGTGTAGGCATGGAGGGGAATGTCGACGGAGATCACTGGGGTTAGGGAGTCAGCAGGCGGCTCAAGGACAGAGATGGTATATACAGGGCCAGGGCTAGGAGGCATACTGTTTGTTGCCAGTACCACAGCATCCTCATAATGAGAAGCATGTGCCAATGTCGGAGAAGGGGTGCTTAGCGGTGAAGCAAGATGGTCCTCCATAGGAGATACTGAAAGGGACAAAGAAGAGGAAGACAAGATAGATGAGGTACAGACATTGGACATGGTAAATGAGAAGTGAAGAGGCAAGGGGGCGAAGGTGGTGGTGAGTGTTATGAGGCAAGAAAGCTATTGCTTTGGGAAAGGAAAGGCCTTTGGGTGAAGGTCTTTATATTTCTAAAGGGTGGACTTTGCATTTTTCAAGTTCCATTCTGGGACCCAGGAGTCTTCTTCAGCTGTATATCCTTTCCATTGGATCAGAAACATGCAGGAGTGGGCTATTCCCCTGTGGCATAACACTTTCTCAATTTCATACTCTTCTTCACCTTCTATTAGCTCCAGGGGTGGAGCTGGGAAGTTCGGGCCATGAATGAAGTGACCTAAGGATAGGACACAACTGTCAGCCTCTACTAACCACAAAGAAGAGAGAACTTAGGAATGGGGGACTGCGACTTAGGTCAAAGACACAAGAGGTCAAAGCTGGGGCTCAGCTCAACTCTTGGCTGCTTTATATATGTCTACTACTATTAAATACATGAGGCGTTAATAAGCTACATGTGTCTAACATGAGGCGGTCTAGACTAATGATGTCATAGATAAGAGATAAGGAGGTCCAGACTCCTGATGTCATTGATGATGTCATATCACATGATCAGTCTAGACTAGTGATGTCATATTATGTAATGTGGTGTGCCACACTGTTCTAATCACAAAAAAGAGATGAGTTTGAATAAAGTTGCAACACTACCCCATCTTTAGGTTGAGATTCCAGGTCAACCTGAATAAAAAAGCAAGGAGAATTCTTGGAGAGTGACTCCTTGGACTTTTCTTGGTGCAGCCAGGTTTTTTCAATGAAACTCCTTAATAGCCAGAGGAGCATTGATGAGATCAGCAGCTGGCTATCATGTGGTGTTGCTGATGTCATATCCTTTCCACTTAACCAAATATGAAAGTCCATGTCGAGTAGAGCAAGAATCCAGAATGCATTCCACCTCAAATTCTTCAGATCCATCTTTAGATATATGCACCACATTAGGCTTGCTGACTGGTTGTTCTGGCAATTGATCTTTAAATGGTTTAACTCATAAAATATTGACAGTGGGATGTATTTTTATTCTGGCCGGTAGCTTAAGCGTGACAGTGTTGGGTGAGACTTTCAAAATCTCAAAAGGGCTAATTCATTTCTGAGTGAGCTTTGCTGAAGTGTAGAGCAGTTGTAAATGCTCTGTTGACAACCAGACAGAGTCTCCTATGATATATTCCGGTGCAGCTGATCTCTTCTTTTCAGCCTGCACTTTCATCTTTTCTGTATTAGCATGAAGAGCATTTTCTACTTTGGTATGTGCTTTCCCTAACTCCATTTGAAATCGGCCAGTGATAGAAAGATCATGTTTCACTTCAAAACCCATGAATGGCATGTAATTTCGAGTGACTGCAAAAGGTATGCTACCTGTAGCTTGAGTCATAGTGTTATTATGTATGAATTCTGCCATTTTCATGTATTCTGGCCAAGATCCTTGGTTCTTGGAAATGTAACAGTGAAGATACTATGCTAGATCATGATTTACACATTCTGTTTGTCCATCTATTTGTGGATGATAAGCAGTGGAGAGTTTCTGTTCAATCTTTAACAATTTGCATAACTCTGTTGTGAATGCTAAAGAGAGCTGCAGTCCTCGATCTGACACCACTGTTTTTGGCAGACCATGTTTACACCACACCTGGTCTCTGAATAATATAGCTGGTTCCTTTGAATTAATTGCTTTAGAACATGGCACGAATACCACCTCTTTAGAAGACCTGTCCACTATAACACAAATAGCATCGACACCATTAACCACTGGAAATCCGGAAATGAAGTCAACTGAGATATCCTCCCAGGGATGTTTAGGAATGGGTAAGGGTGCTAATTTTCCTGCCAGAAGTCATGATAATGTTTTAGATTGCATGCAAATTTGTCAACAATCTATGTAATCATTGATTTCTTTTTTCATCTCAGGCCAAAAGAAGTGCTGGGAGATGGTGGATAAGGTGTGCTGTTACCCTGCATGTCCTGCAATGGGGGAATCATGACATAATGTGAGAAGTTCAATCCTCAATCCAGGAGGTACAAAGACATGATTGTTATTATTGATAAAGACTAATTGCTGATCATCAAACCAGCATGTTATGGAAGAAGGTATTTTTAGATTTTTGGACATCCTTTGCAATTTCTCCAGGAAAGGTGACTCTAAGTGGACGTCATTGATAATAACCTACAGTGGAAGAACCATGATGTTTTCATTTAGGTTTTGCACTGCATCACCATGATCTGATCTTCTGGACAGTGCGTCTGCTCTAGCATTAGTCGATCCAGGCTTATAAATTAAAATATAATTAAATTTCTGTAATGTGGCATGCCATCAAGCTTGGCGTGGTGACAATGTTTGTGATTTTTTCCAATATTTAAGATTTTTGTGATCTGTCCAGATCTCAAATCTCGAACTTCTAATAAGATAATGATGCCATTCTTTGAGTGCATGGATGATAGCAGCCATTTTCTTGTCATAAATCGGATAATTTCTTTCTGCTGCATCAAAAGAATGAGAAATAAATGTGCAAGATCTCCAGAGACCATCTTTACAATGAACTGAGAGCACTGCTCCCGTGGCGATGTCTGAAGCATCAGTTTCTACCCTTAATTCTTTTGCACTATCAGAGTATGTGAGTAGTGGTGCTTTTGTGAATTTTTCTTTTAGTAACAAATATGCATCTTCTTGTGCAGGCCCCCAGGACCATGGAACATCTTTCTTGGTTAAATCCATCAAGGGTTTTGCCATATAAGCAAAGTTTTCAATGAATCAGCGATAATAATTACAGAGTCCCAAAAATGATTGCACTTGTTTTACAGATTGTGGTTGGGGCCATTCCACAATTGCTTTTGTTTTGTTACTTTGCATATCTACCCCATCTTTAGATATGACCATACCCAGATAGTCGACTTTATCCTTAAAGAAGAAATATTTCAAAGGTTTACAATACAAGTCATTATCTTGCAGGACCTGTAAGACTTCGTGAACACATTGTGCATGCTCAGCATGGGAAAGGCCAGTTGTAAAGACAATAAGATCATCGATGTAGGTGCCAGTATTATTGTATCAATCATGGAATAGGTCGTCCATCATCACCTGGAATGTGGCCAGTGCATTCTTGTAACCAAAATATATAATCAACAGCTCAAAGGATCCAAAAGGGATGACAAATGCACCCTTCCATTCATCTCCTTCTTTCATATGCACATTGGTGTAACCCCATTGCAGATCCAGTATGGTGACCATGAAGCCAATCAACCAGTTGATCAATATGCAGCAATGGATACACATTTGTGATCATCCCCTCATTGAGGTAGTGATAATCCATTACCAATCTCTTTTTTCCATCTTTTTTCAGTATAAAGAATACAGGCGCCATTTGAGGCAACTTTGACAGTCGAATATACCCTTTTTCCAATTCACCATTGAGGAATTTGCAAATCTCGGCCAGCTTTGTTTGTGACATTGGTATAACGCAACCCTTTTTGGGAATGAAATCAGGTTGCAAATCAATTGCATGATCCCATGTTTTTTACAAGGGCATTTAAGTAGATTCTTATTCAGAACATACATCTAAGAAGTCATGAAATTCCACAGGAACTTCCATTTTTATGGTTTTCTGCTCTTCCAAAGATATTTCTTGAATACGCACAGCATTATAATGGTTAAAAGACATAGTATGATTCACCCAATCTATGGATGGATTATACTGCTTAAGAAACTTGTATCCTAAAAAGACCATATTTGTAGCTAGGTTTGATACATAAAGAGTCAGTGGAAACGAGTACACTATCTGGTTTCCATCCTTCATCTCTGCATTAATTTGACACATGTGGGTAATTTTCCTTTCCACATTTGTAGATCCGTCGGCATTTCTGACTTCTATGGGCCTTACTAATTCTGTACATGCAATGGCATTGGCGGTCACAAACCCTTGGTCGATAAAACAATGAGTAGCACCACTATCAACTAAAGTGGACACCCAGACTAATGTTTGGTCATTTCTTTGTAGTTTAAGCTCCACTTCTAGAGTGTTTTCATGTAAATGCCATGTCTTATATGGCATCATTTGAATTTGCTGAGGGATTTCATAATTTACTTCATTTTTTTTGTATTTGTGCAAAATTAAGCACCTAATGTTTTTTTTTTCTAGGGCCGAGCTTATTTGAGACTTCATGGCAGAATATTCATCCGATGGGCTATCATATTGAGATGACAGTTCATGTGACAGGAATGAGACAGGCTCATAGTTTTTGTTCTGAGCCATTTTGGTGAGTTCTCGCATGTCAAACACTTCATTGAAGTGACCTAAATAGGACGTGACTGTCGGCCTCTACTAACCACAAGAAAAGGGGAGACTAAGAATGGGGGACTGCGACTTAGGTCACAAAGACACAAGAGGTCGAAGCTGGGGCTCAGCTCAACTCTTGGCCTGTCTTATATATGTATGTCTACTACTATTAAATACATGAGGTGTTACTAAGCTACATGTGTCTAACATGTCTAGACTACTGATGTCATAGATAAGAAGAGATAAGGGAGTCCAGACTCATGACATCATTAATGATGTCATATCATGTGATCAGTCTAGACCAGTGATGTCATATTATATAATGCGGTGTGCCACACCATTGAGATCAGAGAAAGAAAGCGAGTTTAAATAAGGTTACAACATTCATAATTAAAAGAGGATGATAAATTGACAGAATTAATTACAGGCTCCACTTCTTCCCATTTGGGTTCATCATAATATATATCAAAAAAATCGAAAACAGGTACATAGTCCATAACACTATTTTTTGTATTTAACGAATTTTTGTAAGTAGAAAAAGAAATATCATTTGAGACCTCAGACATCCTCATATCTGAAGTCAGTGCTAAAAACCCACCTTGGCACAGGCCTCTACTGTGAGTTGATCTCACCAGTAGGCTGTTGCTGCTGGTTGCAGCGCTTGTGAGGGTGGGGGCAGAGTGGAGCAATGCTGCTGTTGGGGGTGCCAGGATGCAGTGGGGTACCCTGGGGCCTGCTGGGGAAGAGTGGGTTGTTTGGACACATTGTCCAGATGTGTCTCTTCTTTTGACAACCAAAACAGGTTTGATTGTTTAGGGTCTGTGGAGTCCAGGGGACTTGGCGGTCTATCTTCATTGGAGCACCTTTACCAGGTTGAATACTGGTTGAAGTAAACCTTTGTCCTAAGATAGGGGGGTAAGGAAGTGGTTGAGTGCCAAATAATCTGGCACTGGGGAGATGAGGTGCTGCCGAGCCAATGTTAGGCCTAGCCAGGGTGATTCTATCAAACTTTTGGTTGATGGCAGTGTATGCCTCAACCAATCCATTGAAATCGTCGTTGTTGAGTGCCTTTTCATGCAACTTATGTTCAATGTGAATCTTATATTGCACTGTGCATTTAAGCAGGTGCACTGCCTCTTCCTTGCTACATTTGGCATTGGTAAACAATGCCAAAAAGTCCCGCATAAATATTGTAAAGTCGCCACTTTGTTTCAGGTTAAGTAATTTTTTGTAGGCCTCATAGTGAAGAGTGCCTATTACAAAGTATGATGTAATTAATGTTTCTATGTCTGAGATGGAGGGCCAATTGTCAACATCCTCTTCTCTGTACTTTTCAAGTACGGTGATGGTGAAGGGAGTAGCGTCTCCCACCAAGTGGGTGACAATCGTATATATTTCTTTGCACTTGTCATGCTTCTTTATATTGAGATATAATTTGATTTTGGCCCACCGCAGCTGAAACATGCTCTTGTTCCTATCCCATAGGCCAGAATCACCGATTGTGTGCTTAGTCTTGGTTGTCATGTCTAACTGTAGGCTCGACAGCTGGTCAGCCAAATTGTCTATTTTCTGATTCAGGCCAGACATTTTCTTTTATGATAAAGGTGGCAGTGGTGGCATAAGGATTGGAAGAAAGTGGGGTAGCATGACGAGCATCAAAGAACAGTTGGAGGAGGTGTGGTGGGACGTTTGCTGCTTCTAACTGAAAACTTGTATTTCCAGTCCAGTCCCACTCAGGTTTCAGGGCTACTTTTCATATGGCAATGTATTTGTAGCCAATTGTACACATATGCTTTAAAAAAGAAAACTCACTTGCCACTACCATGAAGAGGGCTCCACAAGGGTTTTGTCTCATGAGGATGAGTCTTGTATGCCAGCTCGGGACTGGAGAGTCGAGGAGGGAGGAACTGGGTAACTGCCTGGCTACAGCTAATGTTTTAGTATGCCAAGACTGCAGATCTTTCGGAAGAGACTGTGATTCTGCTACTTTACACAGGTAGTACCACTGCGCTGACCCACTATATGCTAAGGGATTGATCTTTATTTGTTGGTGAACGAGCATGTCTCCTCGAATGGAGTCTTAGCCTCTTCAAAGTGAACCAACTATTGTATCAGATGAACACAGCTCAAACAGTTTGATTTTGGAGTTGTTGTCTCCAAGCTATCATGGGGCAACTATGTTCCCAATAGAATGATAGACCACTTTATGCCTATGGATCGGCTTTCCAACAGCAAGTATGATGACAAGTGGGGTGCTTATGTAACTGGTGTGCAACAGTAGAGGAGGACATATGGGCAGCTTCGACCTAATGAAATGACCTAAGGATAGGACATGGTCATTAGCCTCTACTAACCACAAAGATGAAAGAACTTAGGAATAGGGGACTGCGACTTAGGTCAAAGACACAAAAGGTCAAAGCTGGGGCTCAGCTCAACTCTTGGCCACTTTATATATGTCTACTACTATTAAATACATGAGGCGTTACTAAGCTACATGTGTCTAACATAAGGCGGTCTAGACTAATGATGTCATAGATAAGAGATAAGGAGGTCCAGACTCCTGACGTCATTGATGATGTCATGTCACGTGATCGGTCTAGACCAGTGACATCATATTATGTAATGCGATGTGCCACACTATTCTGATTGCAAAAAGGAGATGAGTTTGAATAAAGTTGCAATAGTGAATGCTGTTTTTGCAATAGGGTGATAAGAGGGAGATGTGAAACATGGGGTAGATCTTTCAGGTTGCCAGGAGTCAGAGCTTGTATGTCAAGGGGGATAGAACATCTGTGATAATGAATGGTCCTTCCCTTTTTGGTGCAAATTCAGGGTTTGCAATGTGGTGATTAAAGTTCTTTGCCTCTAACCACACCTTATCTCCCTTGGAAAAAGGGGTGAATGAGTGGCAATTCTGGGATGTCATTACTTGGTGTGTGAGTTCGTGGGTGGTGAGTGCCTCGTCTCTGGCTGTGGATAAGGCCTTGAGGTGTTCTTCCAGGGCTGGAAGTAGTGTTTCTGCAAGGACCATGGGGAGGGCACGAGGTTCGAAGCCATACATGAGGTAAAACAGAGATTTTCCAGTAACAGAGTGAGGGCAGTGGTTGTGTGTGAATTCTGTGTGGATAATGTGATTGGCCCATGTGGTCGGGTTGTTTCCACAGAAGATTCGGAGATAGGTTTCAACCTCCTGGTTGACATGTTTGGTTTTGCTGTCAGACTGGGGGTGGTACGCTGTGGACAGGGGATGTGTTTCTTTGTGGGACAGAGAATTACCCCCTTAGTAAGCCCGTGATTGACCATGACCAACAGGCTATCAAAACTATTAGATACAGGAGATTGGTGATAAGGTTGCAGAAGACTTGCTGGAATGGGCAAGAGGTGAGGGATTTAATTGGAGAGAGCAGGGGAACAGTGGGGTGAGTGTTAGCCTTGTTCTGCTGGCAGATGGCATAACTCTCGATGTAGCAGTGGACCTGAGTGGCAAGACCAGGCCACCAGAAATCATGGGCAATCAGTTGGCATGTTTTGAGGTAACTGGAGTGACCAGCAGTGGGATGGTCATGTGCCTGCTTAATAATATCAAGGTGATTTGGCTCCAGGACATAGACATGGCCATTATAGCAGAGAAGGTTGTTTCGGAATTGCCAGGTGGAGAGGCAGTTATGGAGGTTTAGGGCAGTGATGGATCCTTTGAGGTTGCTGTGAAGGCGGGTGACAAGTTCATCATCAGCAGAGTTTTTCTGGATGGTGATGGTCAGGATGGTGTCAAGCATGTGGACAAAGAGGATTTCCGGGAGAAGAGTAATGGCTTGGTTATCCGACTTGGAAGAGAGTCGGTCAGGGTGGCGGGAGAGGGTGTCGGGTCCAGAGAGCAAGGAGCCAGGGACATGGGTCATCTTGAGATCGAAGTCTGTAAGATCAAGGAGCCAATGCACTTGTCAGCAGTTGAGATTCTGAGGCTGATGGAAATATGTCAGATTTTTGTGATCAGTGAAGACCTGTACAGGAAACTGAGAGCCACAAAGATAGTGGTGCCAAGACTTGAGGATGCAGATCATAGCTAGGAGTTCTCAATCGAAGATATCATAATTTTATTCTGCTGGGGAGAATGATTGTAAGAGGTAGGAACAGGGGTGTCAATCCTCATTCAAGTCTGTCTGTAGAAGGATAGCACCAGTGGCATTGCGTGATGCATCGGTAGCTACTGTGAAGGGTCTAGAGAGGTCTGGAAGGTGGAGGATGGGTCATGAGAGGAAGAGCTTCTTGAGCTCGTCGAAGGAGTGTTGACACTGGGGGGTCCAGTGCCAGGCTGTGGTTTTCTTTGTGAGGGAGGAGCTTGATAGTGGGAGTCATGTTGCTTTTGATCAGTGACATAGGCATGGTACAGGTCTGCAGATTAATCTAGAACCTTGGGGATGGAGATGGTTTGCTTTTCCCAATTGATCATGGGGTTAGCAAGGTGAAGCCAAGGGAGGCCAAGGATAATGTTTTCCTTGCTGCAGTTCATAAGGTAGAAGAGGACCTTTCGGGTAACCCCTTCTCTGACAGAGATATAGAGTTCAGTGGAAAACAAGATGTCTCCATTCAAGTTCACTGATTGATCCACATTGTGAACATGGATTGATTGTTCAAGGTAGATGTGAGGGAGTTGGTGTTTTTAGGCAAAAGCCCAGTCAAGGCAGGAGATTTCTGCTCTAGAGTCAATGAGAGCAGGGGAGTCGATGACTTTCATGGTGTGTGAAGGTACCACAAGCTGAATAGGGATACCTATGGCTCTATTTGATGTGGATACTAGTACAGGTGCATAAGAGATGAGACGTTAGGGAGGTACTTGTGTCAAAGAAGTTCTCCCTTTCAAAAATCCTTAACTTCTACTGCCTCTACATGAATTTCTTCATTGTCATCCTCATCCATGAGACCGGGTATTTCTTCTTCTGCTTTGGTGACTTTTTGGTCAGTTTTGGGGCATGGGGGACAGTCTTTGAAGATGGGGCACTTATTGGAAAAGTGGCCCAATTTTCTGCAGTGAAGGCAGAGTTGTTGTTTGAAGCAGCATTCACGCTCTTCAGAGGTGAGTTTTAGAATGTGGATGGCATCCACATGCATGGCATTGGGGTCTTTGTCACAAGGGGTCTAAGTAGGGCGAGGAATAAAGGTGAGGGTCGAGGAGTGCTTGTGCTGATCATCGAGACGAGAGGCATTCTTGATCCAATCATTGATGGTAGTGGGGATGGTATCCATTAGATACACCTTCTCAGAGAGTAAAGGGGGGATGCCCATTAAAAAGTAATGGCAGATGGTGGCTGCCTCGTTGAGCCCTGCCAGACTGACCTGGTTGCAGAATTCTGAGATGTATTGACTGAGAGAAGGTTGGAAGGTTCCATCATGTCATTCATTGACACAATAGGTGGCTAGCCAGGTCAAGGCATTGGCGGCAGTGTTGGGGCTCTCAAAGTGAGCTTTAAACTTCTTGATAAACTCATTCCAAGACTCTAGGGTCATATTTGTTCCTCACATGCTTTCCTCTGTGAAGGTATCTACCCAGGTGAGGGCACTCCCATTGTTCATAAACAACAGGGCAAATCCTATCTTCTTTTTGTCTGTTGAGTAGACATCAATGTTTATGGTGAGATACTATTGTACAGAGTGAAGCCATGGCATGGCATCATATTGTTTGCCTGAGAAGGCCTTGGGTTGAGCAAGGCAGAGTTCAGTGGGTTTTGAAGACATCAGAGGTGCAGGGTTTGGGCTAGGTGGCGAAGGGGGCATGGTGGTTCTAGAGCTGGGGCTAGGGGGCGTAGTAGACCTCTAAGAGGAAGAGCTTGCAATAGGTGGTGGTGGTGGCTGAAGGTGCCACTCAGAGGTGATGGAGGGGCCAAAATGGCTGCGAGCTACAGCAAGGGTAGTCACATTTTGAAGAGCTTGAGCCCTTTGTTATAACAGGCATGGGTAGTATCGGCCGTAGACTCGATGCACAACCTAAAGCTGTGAGGTGAAGATGAGAGGCATAGGTCCTGAGCACAATGCACAGAGACTAGTCACTACTCCACCTTGGTGAATATGTAGCAATGTCGAAGACAAAGGTAGAGTATCCTCGAGCGAAGACACTGCGAGGCCAAGTGGTTCAAAGAGAGAGCAGAGGGGAGCGAGAGGGTCAAAGATGCAATAGATTGCTATCTCGAGTAGGCTCAAGCTAAGGATACACTGCTTGTGCTACTCCCTATTTATAGGTAAAAGTCCTGTGCACAGACCAAGCAGTGCTACAGCTTGATAAGAGAGGGATCTGAAAGGAGTAACTGGAGATAAGGGAAAATGAGTCATGCATAGCATGAAATGAGTCAGAAGGCTATGTGTGATAGAACTACATGGAACATTATGGAACATGCATGTGGGTCACAGATAAGAGATAAGGGACCACATAGCCATGATGCTGACTGATGGAAGGGCTATGCGCATTTAAGTAATACAAGGTAGAAAGAAATGAGAGTGAAGAAAGAGAAAAAGAGGCCAATCATAACACATAGCACAAGCCATGTATCTCTAGCTTAAGCCTACTCAAGATAGCAATCTATTGCATCTTTGACCCTCTCACTCCTCCTTGCTCTTTCTAAGAACTCCTTGGCCTCATAGCATCTTTGCTCGAGGATACTCAGCCCTCATCTTTGACATCACTACATACTCGCCTAGGCAGAGTAGTGACTGGTTACCTTGCATTGTGCACTTGGAACCTATGCCCTCATCTTCACCTAGCAGCTTTAGGTTGCATATCAAGTCTATGGCTGATGCTATCTATGCCTGTCATAACAGAGTGAGGGATTCTAGCTGATGATAGAGATATTCCTTGCACTCAGAGGTTACTAATTGGTGTCAGCAATCTATATAAGTATGTCAATGAAGATAAAGGGAGATATAGAGAAAGAAAAGTTAACTTCTAGAACTTATACATAAGCACTTGTGTATAATTTTTCTTTTGCTTTATCATCTCCACTGACTATACATTGTATTACTAAGATGGCTATGTCATATCTCCTATCTTGCATTTCATATATTCTTAGATCCACTGCCTTTCTGGCTCATTTTATGGCAGTACTTCACTTCTTCCTTATCTCCCATTTCTAGTTAAGCTATATATATAGCCTTGGTTTATGTGCAAGGACTTCTACATATAAATAGTGCATAGGTACCTCCTTGTATGGTATCTTGAGCCTACTCAGAATTGCAATCTACATATTTCATCTTTGATCCTCTTGCCCCTTCCTACTACTCTTCCATAAACTACTTAGCCTTGTAGCATCTTCACTTAAGGACACTCAGTCTTTGCTTCTCATCATCACCACATACTTGCCTAGGTGGAGTAGTGATAGGTCACTGTGCATCACACTTAAGACTCATATCCTCACCTTTTAACCTCACCCTGCAGCTTTAGATTGCTCATTGAGTCTACAGCCAATGCTATCCATGCCTGTCATAACAAAAGGCTTAAGCTCTATAAAGTGGTTACCATTATTATAATCTGCCACCATTTCCACTCTGTACTACATCCTCTCTGGGCTTAAGCACCAGACCCCCACTCTATCCCCTTTGAACCCTCTACTGGTATCTTCAGCTCTACAACTACTAGCCCCTGAGCCTGCTTATGACTCCCCCACCCCCTTATCTCCATTCTCAT
Source organism: Spongispora temasekensis (assembly GCA_038094675.1). Taxonomy (NCBI): domain Eukaryota; kingdom Fungi; phylum Basidiomycota; class Agaricomycetes; order Boletales; family Boletaceae; genus Spongispora; species Spongispora temasekensis. The sequence continues at coordinate 29,216 of JBBPUL010000066.1, forward strand.
CCTCTACTGACCTTGATATCCTTGATGCTTTTGAAGCTGAAGTGCTAGAGACACTTGCTCATTTGCTATTGCCCTAACTTGACTCATGCCTAGTCCTTAGAGAACCACTGTTACCTTCACTCATGCCCATTGCTGTTGTCCATCCACTTATCCTTCTCTCTCTAAACCCTTATTTTCAATCATCACACACCCTCAAACCACCTGCCATGTCCTCTTCTTCAAAACCCACCAAGCTTTATCTTAACCAGCCTAAGGTTTACTCAGAGAAACAAACCAAAGCCAACTCATGGCTCAACTCAGTACATAAATATCTTTCCATTAACAAGGATATTACAAAAGATGATGACAAAAAGATCAGCTTCATCCTCTCCTTTATAACTGAAGAAACTGCCCAATCTTGGGCTGACACATTCACCACCACTGCATTTGATAAATATAATACATCCTTTGCATGGTGTTCAAGAAGAACTTCATAAGTTCTAATGTTGCTGCTAATGCCTTCACCTGGTTGGCAACCTACCAAGTCAATGAATAACAAGATAGATTGTTCCAATCCTTTCTCACTGCATGTTGCCCTCACTGGTTTAAAAGAAAAATTAACACTCTGCCAGTATCTCTCCACTAGAATTTCTCCATCTCTCTTTGCCAAGATATACCTAATAGATAAGGTATCTTCTACCATTGATGAATGGTATACTAATACCACCAGGTTTAATGATCAGTGCAAGCATGCTGACCTCATCACCAAATAATACTAGGAAAGAGCCCCCACCTACCATTATGCCCCTCAGACTCACTCAGTCTCCATCAGAGACCCAAATACCATGGATATTGATGCCATTCACATTTCTAAACTCTCTAATGATGAACAACAATATTGCCTCAAACTAAACCTCTTCCTCTACTGTCACAAATCTGGGACAACTGCCCCACCTTCAAAGACCTTCCTTGCACTCACCTTGAATAATCTATCCATATTTGGAACATTGACCAATATGCCAACTCAAATGATAATATCTTGTTTTCCACAGAACTCTTCATCTCTGTAGAAGAAGAAGTGACCTATAAAGTCCTCTTTTACCTAATGAACTGCAGAAAAGACAACATCATTCTTGGTCTTTCTTGGCTTCACCTTGCTAATCCCACCATCAACTAGGAAATACAAATCCTCTCTATCTCTGAAAGCCTAGACCATTCTGCTGACCTCCAATAACATGATTTTCACTTTAGAAACCCTCCCATGATGTGGTATAATAAAAAGGCAGTCTGCCACATTAATACTACCCCAGAAAATGACTGATACCTCCACTCATACCTCAGTATCCAGTCAGAAAAAGAATGACACCATCAAACCCTTAGCTATTACTCAATTAACTATATCATCCAAGAAGGACCCTACACCCTACTCTCTGCCACCATTGCCTGCTAATTGAAAGCTACTAAACCAACTGAGAAAGTGGCAAACCCAAGATTTGCATTGTACTCTCTCTTAAGTACTCAGACTTTATGAAAGTCTTTGAAGAAAAGGAATGCAAATCCCTTCCCCTATTTATGCCTTATGATCATGAGATTAAACTAGATGACTTCTTTGTTTCCAAAATTAGAAAGATCTATCTCTTGTCTCCTAAAGAACAAAAAGCTACAGAAGCTTTTCTCAAGGAGAACCTCTGATCTAGTAAAATCCACTCATTTAAGTCCTCCTAAGCATCTCTCTTCTTTTTTATTAAGAAAAAGGATGAAAGCTATGACCCTACCAGGACTATTCCTATGTACCTCAATGAATATACCATTCATAATGCTTACCTTCTCCTCCTCATCTCTAATCTTGTTAATAAACTCAAAGGAGCAAAGGTCTTTACTAAGTTCAACATATGCTGGAGATACAACAACATTTATATCAAGAATGGACATCAATGGCTTTGTCACTCATAAGGGACACTTCAAACCCATAGTTATGTTCTTTGGCATGAACAACTCCCTCTCAACCTTCTGATGCAACCTAACCTAGACTTGAGTAAGAGAGAAGACTACATGAGTAGTTGAGGATAAAGATAAAGAAAAAAGCACTGGTAGTGATGGGGTTCAGCTAGCAATGGTAATGCCTTGCACTTAGAGATTAAAACCTGGTGTCAGTGATCCAGATGTGTCAATGAGGGTGAAGAGGCTTAGAGAAAAGGCTCCCCTATACTTGTAAACACTCTCAATAATAGAATTGGGGAGTGACTACCATAAGTATGCTACTTTATATTATACTACTGACTATCATGCATAGACTAAGTACTAGAGAGCTGCCCTAAAGCTACTTAGTAATGATGATGTCATGATAATGTCATGCATCAGTCAGCAGTGATGTCATGGTGATGTTATGGTTCAGACTATATGTCATAGGTCACATGACCCAGTCTATGTCTAAGATAGGCACTAAGAAAGATAAGATAAGATGGGATGAGATAGATGCTGAAGATAAAGATGAAAAGTGAAACTATAATGCAGCATTATTACAACATCTTTCAACATTTCATAAACAACTTGTTCTGCAATATAATCACTAAGAGATAGCTCATTATCTATATGGACAACCTTTGTCAAAAGAAAGGCCACATTTGGGCAATGTGTCCAACCAACCCTTCTCGTCACCTCTGAAACCATGCCTTGTATGAAGCAAGAGAGGCTGTCTTCTCTCTCCCTCATCGGGCCCCAGAGTACCCTGCTGCATCCTGGCACCCCCAACAGCAGCAATACTCCACTATGCCCTTGCCCCCACAAGCGCCACAACCAGTGGCAACCGCCCACCATCAGACATGAATGATGGAAGAAGCAGAAGCCTACTGGCGAGATCAGCTCATAGTAGAGGCCCATGCCAAGGTGGGTTTTTAGTGCCAACTTCAGATATGAGGGTGTCTGAGGTCTCAGATGATGTTTCTTTTAACAATTCTTCTACTTATGAAAATTCTTTAAATACAAAAAATAGTGTTTTGGACTATGTACCTGTTTCTGAATTGTTCGATACTTATTATGATGAGCCAGAATGGGAAGAAGTGGAGCCAGTAATTAATTCAGTCAATTTGTCATCTTCTTTTAATTATGAAGTGTTTGACATGTAAGAACTTGCTAAAATGGCTTAGAACAAAAACTATGAGCCTATCTCGTTCCCGTCACATGAATTGTCATCCCATTATGGTAGCCCATCAGATGAATATTCCGTTGTGAAATCTCAATTGAGCTCGGCCCCAGAAGAAAAACATTGGGTGCTTAATTTCGCACAAATACAAAAAAAAATGACATACATTATGAAATCCCTCAACACATCCAAATGATGCCATATAAGACATAGCATTTACACGAAAATACTCTAGAAGTGGAGCTTAAACTACAAAGGAATGACCAATCCTTGGTCTGGGTATCTGCTCTAGTCAACAGTGGTGCTACACATTGTTTCGTCAACCAAGGATTTGTGACTGCCAATGCCATTGCATGCAAAGAGTTAGCAAAATCCATAGAAGTCAGAAATGCTGATGGATCCACTAATGTGGGAAGAGGAATCACCCACATATGTCAAATTAATGTGGAAATGAAGGATGGAATCACGTAGTTTATTTATTCCCTCTGACTCTTTATGTATCAAACCTAGCTACAAATGCAGTCTTTTTAGGATACGAATTTTTATGAAAGTATAATCTATCCATAGATTGGGTGAATCACACGATGACATTTAACCATTATAATGCTGCATGTGTGCATAAAATCTCTCTGGAAGAAGAAAAAACTATTAAAATGGAAGTTCTAGCAGAATTTCATGAGTTTCTAGATGTATTCTCTGAGCAAGAATCCACACGCATGCTGCTCAGAAAAATGTGGGATCGTGCAATTGATTTGCAACTGGACTTCATCCCTAAAAAGGGTCAAGTTATTCCTATGTCCCAAATGGAGCTTACAGAAATTCGTAAATTCCTTGATGGAGAACTAGAAAAAGGTATATTCAACCCTCTAAATCACCCCAGACGGTGCCAGTATTCTTTATCCCTAAAAAAGATGGAAAAAAGAGACTGGTAATAGATTATTGCTACCTCAATAAGGGTACTGTTACAAATCCGTATTCATTGCCTCGTATTGATCAACTGATTGATCAGCTTCGTGGTGCCGATATGTTCACCATGCTGGATCTTCGATGGGGTTATATGAATGTTCATATGAAAGAAGGTGATAAATGAAAAGGTGCCTTCGTCACTCCTTTTGGGTCCTTTAAGCCCCTTGTAATGTATTTTGGATATAAAAATGTGCCAGCTACGTTTCAAGCCATGATGGATGACCTCTTTCATGATCGCTATGATGACACTGGTGCTTACATTGATGATCTTATTGTCTTCACCACTGGTCTTTCTCATGCTGAGCATGCACAACGTGTTCATGAAGTATTATAGGTTGGAGATAACGACTTGTATTGTAAACCTTCTAAATATTTCTTCTTTAAGGATAAAGTTGACTATCTGGGTATGGTCATATCTAAAGATGGGGTAGATATGCAAAACAATAAAACAAAAGCAATTGTGGAATGGCCCCAACCACAATCTGTAAAACAAGTTCAATTATTCTTGGGACTCTGTAATTATTATCGCCACTTCATCAAAAACTTCACTCACATAGCTAAACCTTTGATGGATTTAACCAAAAAAGATGTTCCATGGTCCTGGGGACCTACACAAGAAGACACTTATCTGTTATTAAAAGAAAAATTCACTAAAGCACCACTACTCATATATCCGGATAGTGTAAAAGAATTAAGGGTAGAAACTGATGCTTCGGACATCGCCACAGGAGCAGTGCTCTCAGTACACTGTAAAGATGATCTCTGGTGACCTTGTGCATTTATTTCACATTTCTTTGATGCAGCAGAATGCAACTATCCTATTTATGACAAAGAAATAGCCACTATCATTCGTGCACTTAAAGAATGGCATCATTACCTTATTGGAAGTTCACGATTTGAAATCTGGACAGATTATAAGAATCTCGAATATTGAAAAAAGCCACAAACACTATTGCCACACCAAGCTCGATGGAACGCCACCTTGCAAGAGTTTAACTATGTCTTAATTTATAAACCTGGATCCACCAATGCTAGAGCAGATGCTTTATCCAGGTGACCAGATCATGGTGATGCAGTGCAGAACTTAAACAAAAATATCATGGTTTTACCACTGCAGGTTATTATCAATGATGTGCATCTAGAATCACCTTTCTTGGAGAAACTACAAAAAATGTCAAAAAACTTAAAAATACCTTCATCTGTAACATGCTGGTTTGACAAACAGCAATCTGTATTTATCAATGACTCAAATCATGTCTTTGTACCTCCAGGCTTGAGGATTGAACTGCTTATGCTGTGCCATGATTCCCCAATTGCAGGACATGCAGGACAACAATGCATGTTATCTACTATATCTCAGCACTTCTTTTGGCCTGAGATGAAAGAAGAAATCAATGACTATGTGGATTGTTATCAAATTTGCGCACAATCTAAAATGCTATCTTGACCTCCAGCAGGGAAATTAGTGCCTCTACCCATTCCCAAACATCCCTGGGAGGATATTTCAGTTGACTTTATTTCTGGGTTTCCAGCGGTTAATGGCATTGATGCCATTTGTGTTGTGGTAGACAGGTTCTCCAAAGAAGTAGTATTTACACCATGTTCCAAAGAAATCAATTCAAAGGAACTGGCTACATTATTTAGGGACCATGTATGATGTAAGCATGGTTTACCCAAAATAGTGGTATCAGATCAAGGACTGCAGTTCTCTTCGGCATTCACAACTGAGTTGTGTAAATTGCTAAAGATTGAACAAAAACTCTCTACCGTTTATCATCTGCAAACAGATGGACAAACAGAACGCATAAACTGTGACCTGACACAATATCTTTGTTGTTATGTTTCCAAGAACCAAGAATCTTGGCTAGAGTATGTTAAAATAGTGGAGTTTGCACATAATAACACCATAACTCGAGCTACCAGTAGCATCTCCTTTGCTGTCACTCAAAACTACATGCTGCACATGGGTTTTGAGATGAAACATGATACTTCTATTGCTGGTTGATTTCAAATGGAGTTAGGAAAAGCATATGCCGAAGTAGAAAATGCTCTTTGCACTAATGTAGAAAAAATGAAAGTGCAGGCCAAAAAGAAAAGACCCGCTGCACCAGAATATGTTATCGGAGACTCTGTCTGGTTATCCACAGAACATCTATAATTACCCTATGCTTCAGCGAAGTTGACCCAAAAATGGATTGGTCCATTTGAGATTTTGAAAGTCTCACCCAACACAGTTACGTTAAAACTGCCAGCCAGGATAAAAATCCACCCCACTGTCAACATTTCGAGAGTAAAACCATTCAAAGATCAATTACCTGGACAACTCATTAGCAAGCCTGATACAGTATATATATCTGAAGATGGTTTCGAAGAATTTGAAGTAGAAAGCATTTACAATTCTCGATCCACTCAATGTGGCCTCTCATATTTGGTCAAATGGAAAGGATATGATGTCAGCGACATGACATGGCAACCAGTGGTTGATCTCGCTAATGCTCCTCTGGCAATTAAGGAGTTTTATAAGAAAAATCCAGCTGCACCTAGAAAAGTCCACAGAGTAACACTCCAAGAATTTACATCATTATTTTATGACTCTAGTTGATCTGGAATCTCAACCTAAAGATGGGGTAGTGTTGTAACCTTATTCAAACTCGTCTTAATTTTGCAATCTCAATGGTATGGCACACTGCATTACATAATATGACATCACTGGTCTAGACTGATCACGTGATATGACATCATCAATGATGTCATGAGTCTGGACTCTCTTATCTCTTATCTATGACATCAGTAGTCTAGACTGCCTCATGTTAAACATATATAGATTAGTCAGACCTCATGTATTTAATATTGTAGTACATATATAAAGCAGCCAAGAGTCAAGCTGAGCCCCAGCTTTGACCTCTTGTGTCTTTGTGACCTAAGTCGCAGTCCTCCATCCTTATTGTCTTTTTCTTTGTGGTTAGTAGAGGCCAATGATCATGTCCTGCCTAGGTCACTTCAACCTCCATCTTAGCAAATGCAAGTTTTCTACTACCTCTGAAGTTGAATACCTTGAAATAATCATTAAGCCCAGTCAATTAGTGATGGACCCCATCAAATGTGATGGAATTACCTCCTGACCTATTCTTATGAAAGTTAAGGATGTTTAATTATTTTTTGGGTTTATAAACTTCTACCAAAGATTCATTCTATCATACTTGGATGTTGCATACCCCCTCATAGACCTCACCAAGAAAACCTCTGCCTGGATATGGACTCCCAAATGCTAATCTACATTTAAAGAGCTTAAATGGATTTTACTATCCTCCTCCTCCCAGACCTCTTATACTCCTTTGCTGTCACCACTGATGCCTCCCATGATGCTACTAGAGTCATCCTACTCCAAATCAATTCTAATAGAGATTAGCACCCCTGCTTATACCTCTCCTAATCCTTCTCTTCTGCAGAATAAAACTATGATATCTTTGACTGTGAACTCCTTGCCATCATTTATGCTCTCATCTTTACTGACCATAAAAACCTCATCTATTTCTACCAGCCCCAGAACCTCAACCATTACCAAGCATAATAGCTTCTTGACCTTATAGACTTCAATCTCAAATTAACCCACATCCCTAGATCCCTTCTCTCTAGCTCTGATGCTCTCTCCTGCCACCCTGACTGCCTCTTCTTAGAGTTGGACAATTAGGCCATCACTCTTCTTTCTGAGACCATCTTTGTCTGCATCATCAATGTCATTCTTGGGAAATCTATCCAAATCCACTCCCTCTCTAATTTCCTCATTCTTGACATTCACTATTCTCTTGAGGGGACATCTATTCCTCCAAACCTCCATAATCATTTCTCTGATTGGTCCCTTCATGAGGGCCTTCTCATCTACTATGACCATGTCTACATTCCCAAATCTGATCATCTTCCCATTATCTACTGTGCCCACAATTATTCTTCTGCTGGTCATTCTGGTTATTTAAAAACTCATCAACTTATTGCTTGTGACTTCTGGTAGCCCAGCCTTATCTCTCAAGTCTGCTAGTATATGAGGGTTGTACCACATGCCAACAACACAAGACTAACATGTACCCCACCATTTCTCCTCTTTCTCTGATTAAATCCTCTGCCTCTTACCCCTTCTGATAGATTTTCTATGACCTCATCACAGATCTCCCAGTTTCCAACAGTTTTGATAGCCTTCTGGTTATAGTTGACCATAAACTTATTAAGGGGATGATTTTATGCCCTACTAAAAACATGTGACAGCCAAAGGCACTACCACCAACTTTTTCCACAAGATCTACTGCCAATAGAGTCTCTATGATAAAATCATCTCTGACTGCAGACCACAATTCATGTCTACCTTCACAAAAGAGCTTAGAAGGCTCTTAAAATATAATCTCTCCCTCTCTACTGCTTACCACTCACAATCTGATGGAAAAATATTCATTCACAATCACTGCCCACACTCTATTACCAGAAAATCTCTGTTCTTTCTTATATACAGCTTTGAATCCTGCACTCTCTCCACTGTAATCACAGACATACCACTATCAGCCCTTAAAGAATGCCTTAAGGCCCTATCTGCAGCAAAAGACAAAGCCCTTGCTTCTCACAAAATTGCATGCTAGGTTATGATATCCCACATACTCCACTCCTTTATTCTGTTCACTAAAGGTAATAAGTGTTAATATGGGTGATTCCACTTCTCCTTCTAACTTCTAATTATTACCATTCGATTCTACAGGGTCGCTTTGCCTACCCTATAAGTTTTCATCTTTTTCTGTGGCCTTGCTACTGATCACTACTGATCACCCTTAGTGTGACTCACTTGTCACTAATAAGTCATACACAAATATTTGTGACTGACTGTCACTAGTCCTGTCACAAGTCAGTCACGCTTATGTAAGCTTGGCTATTTCTGAAGTGGCTTTCTAGTTGTTGTCTAGTATTTGACATATTAGGTACTCTATTTCTGGAGCCCCACTTTTTCACTTCTCAGTTGCTTACAGTGGACTTCAGGTTAGTAGACTCTTTGTTTCTCTATATACTCAAATATACATAGTTGCTTATGGTAGACTCTAGTGGACACCAGAGTTGTTTTGAGATGGCCTAAGCAATCCAAAAGCTCTGAAAAGCAAAACCCCTAACTTTTGAAGTTTAACAGATTATGAGCCCTGCACTTTAGCCTTATCACCCAAGATTGCTTCATCATCACCTCTTGCTTTCAACACCAATTACTTTCTCACCTTCTAAAATCCTAGGAGAGCAAGATCTGCATAAATCAGATGCTGGAATAATTAGATATATCATTTGGAAAGCACAAAGGCCCCTTAATGCACTCTTACCCTTCTAAAACTTGTTATTACCCCCTCCACTCCTATCATTCTCCTCTCCATTATCTTCTATACCATCAGAAGCCTCTTATCAAACCCCATCATCCTTCTATATATACTCTTTGGAATGCCTCTTAATGGCCTTATCTCTCTGAAGTACCAGTAATACCCCCCTTTTTATCATCTTTACCCCTCACATCATCATGTCCTCTGAACAACCTCACTGTCATCACATCCAGCCCCTCAATGGGATCAACTATATTATCTGAAGTGATGAGATAAAGGCCCTTCTTCATTTCAAAGGCCTGTAGCACCTTGTGGATGGCAAAGAGGTGAAATCCACTGCTTCTGGCATAGAGCAAGACACTTGGGACATCAAACAGAATAAGGCAGCTGGTGAAATTATGCTCAACATCCTTTCTGATCAGTGAGTTTATATTTAAGAGATCTAGGATAATCCTGTTAAGTCTTGAAATGCTCTCAAGGTGCTGTATGTTCAGCAAAAGGCCAGCACTCACTTTGTAGCCTACAAGTTCTTCAGCATCAGGAAGCTCCCAGATGAGTCCCTCACAGCCTTTACTGCCAGAGTCAAAAAGAGCATGGCCAGAATTCAAGAGCTTCACTCTGGTACCTTCACCTTGGATGCTCCATCCTATGAGCTGTGGCATGATAGAAAACTGGATGTATCTCACCTTCAAGTGTGGGGTTGTACTGCCTATGTATATGTCTAGAAGAATTAGTGATCAAAGTTCAGTTCTCATTGTCATAGATGCATTTTTGTGTTATTCTGAAGGGTATAAAGCTTAGAGGTTCTATGACCTCTCCAGCAAGTACACTATTATTTTAGAACAAGCTGACTTTGATGAACACCATTTTATTACCAAACTCTCTGCTTCTACTATATCATCTCTACCACCTTCTGTTTCTTCTACACCTTCTCCTTATGTTCCTCCTTTATTGCCTGACACCTCTGATAATGATAATGACTCTCAGGTGCCTTACGTCCCAGTTCCTGGGAGGGTGTAGCCTGTTCAGCAGGTTCTTGGTCTTAAGGCTTCTCCAGTCAAGATCAAAAGGTCTCCTTCTCCAACTGTGCCAGATTCCTTACCACCTCATCCACCTAGTCCTGTTGGTATTGGAGCTCGACTACTAGCCAGGAAGCACAACCCTCCAGGACAGTGGTGAAAACTCACACTCATATTGGACAGTAATAAGGATGATAAAGATATAGATATGGCCTTTGCTGCTAGTGATATCTCTTCTTGAAACTATGCTGATGCCATGCACAGAAATAATGCAGAGGAGTGGTATAAGGCTGTGCTTGAGGAGTTGGCTGCACAGAAGAGCAATGGTACTTGAATCTGTTGTAATAGTGTGACATTGTAGTTTCACTTTTCATCTTATCTTCAGTGTCTATCTTATCTAATCTTATCTTATCTCGCAGCACCTATCTCTAGGCCTAGATTGGGTCATGTGATATCTATAATGTATGGTCTGGACCATGACATCATTATTACTAAGTAGCTTTAGGGTAGCTCTTTAGTACTTGGTCTGTGTATAATAGTCAGTGATATACATATAAGGTAGCATACTTGTGGTAGTTGCTCCCCAATTCTATTATTATGAGTGTTAATGAGTACTGTATATATATCTGATTACTCTTATTGTGAGTGTTTATGAGTACATATAGAGGTCTCTCTTTCTAAACCTCCCTTCATCCTCATTAACACATCTGGATCACTAACACCAGGTTGCAACCTTCAAGTGCAAGGTATCACCCCCACTAGCCAAACCCCATCACTACTGGTGCTCTCTTCATCCTTCTTGACTACTCACATGGTCTCCTCTCTTACTTGAGTTTAGGTTAGGTTGCATCAGAATCCTTGTCTCTAGGCCTAAGGATCAATCAGTCATTGGTTTCAAATGGGTCTTTACAAAGAAGTATATCAAGGTATTCACTTCAACTAGACAGCTCTCCACTCTTTACATCATTTTAGCTCTGGCAGCCATCCATGATCTCCATCTATGATTTACTCAGACATATTCTGATGTAGCTATATATAGGCAAGAGCATGGGTAACCCATAAGTTATTTAATGCTGACCTGCACCCGCACCTGAGAAAAACCCATACTCTCCATAGCAGGTCTGGGTTTGTATACAGATTCAATCAGATATACCCATAGACAATCCATGCTGGATTTACCCATGGATTTATTATACATATAGATGGTGACAATTATTGAAAATTTATACTACAGTGCGAGTGAGTCCCAGCCATGCTTGAGTGCATCTGGTAGCTCTGCAACCTTCTTTATGTCTTCGTTCTTAACCAGATTGAGATCACTCCATATGCTGAGGCACAGAAGGGCATGTGTTGACTAAACTAATAGGTGTGATCAGATGTGGGACAGGAGTAGTCAGCTGCAGCTAAACAACTGCTTGACATCAATAGATGTAGCTGTTTAATTTTGTCAGTACATATCTATTCTGAAATGAAAAATAAAATAAAAATAGTTGAAAGACTTACTGGAGATTGTTAAATAATCAAGGGCCATGCAGGAGAGCATAGGGTGGATGTGATGGTGCTCATGCCACCACATGATTGGGTTAGTATTATGCTCAACCTCTGTGCTAAGATACTAGTTAAGTTCTAACCCAAGATCACTAGGCCAGGGTGGAGCAAGAGCTGGAAGTGTGTTGAATCTATTTATTTTCTTATTTGTGTGCTTGTTAGGGTTGTTTTCAGTAGCTTCCACAGTATCAGCAGTATTGATGTCCATATACAATGCTTTGAACTCACTTCATATATGTAAGCCTTTCAGCTGTGACAATTTATTTAGCCTCTCAGTCCATTTTCTTGAAGTAGATGAGTTTCTGATGAGGATGGAGAACTATTCAAAGAGTGAGTAATTAGTCCAAATGAGTGAATCAGCAATCACTTACCCATTTCAATCCAATAGACCTCTAAGCTATCTATCAGTGAGTAGTAATGATTGAGAGTTTTTCTGTCCAATAAAATGGCAGTGTGGATTGGGATAATAAGTAGTCATGAGCCTGAGAAAACCTACACAGCTCTTGATCAATATAGTTTATAGCTGGTATGACCATAGCGAGGTTGGGTGTGTTATGTGAGAAGAAAATCATTGCATCCTTGAGGACCTAGAGTGGGCATAGTGGCAATTATGTGAGCATAACTACTAGGAATGATCACACTGCACACACATGTACTCACTGACAGCATCTCATGCAGCTGCTCAACAATCACCCACTCCTTATTCAACAACTCAAATTTCCTCAGCTCATATTTACATTTCTGGGTAATTCTATCTATTGCATCACGATGTTCATATAATCCAACATGTTGAATGTAGAGTTCCACCTGATCAGCACATCCTGTGGAAGGTATGTTAACTTCAATTTCAACATCTCAAATATCTCATGCCAAGCCACATGCTTCAGTCACTCACTTACCTACATGTGGGTCATCCAACATATGTATACAAAACATTCTAGTCTTGGTGCTGGCCAGGCCTTGGCCATTATACCTAGATTTAGTATAGCTGGCAATGCATGTTTGGTACATAAAAGATATAAAGTATGCAAAGCAACCACCAGCATTGAAAATACAAAATATAAAATGATGGTACCAGCCAGAGAGGGCAAAATCAGCCAACTGCTACTCTAAAAAGCACATGATGATCACAGCCACTCCAGAGAGATGGTACCAGCTGAAATAAGGACAAGCCACCAAAACCCCTTAGAATGACCAAATTTTAAGATGATTATGTGACCATATTATGTGATCACAATTTACATTTATCTGATTGATTTATGGGTCATATCTCAGGGTCATGTCTGCTTGTGCCAGCCAGTATTATAAGTGTGGAAATAGATAAGAATGACCACCATAATAATCAACTAGGTTCAACTCTATTATAGGGCATATATCCAGCCAGTACCACTATTAATGCTTACCACTCAAGTCATGCTGGTACCAGCCAGTGGAATGTGTTTGCAACAGCAGCCAGTATTATATGTATATATTTGATACGTGAGGGTGATACCAGCTAGCCAGTACATCATATAAAATGGGATTGGCTGACTGCATAGGATCTGGCCGGTACCATAGGATATGCCACACAGAGATATTGTGCTGGTACTGGCCAGTAAGGTGGTTCATCACCTATATCAGCTGGTACCAGGCATGGGCAATAAATATACTAGAACCAGCTGACTTACTGCATATTGGAATGTATACAGTATACCTAGCAGATACCATAGATAATTCTACATATCAATTTTATGCTAGTACTGGCAAGCATGATCCTCATCACCTAGACCAGCCAGTACCAGGCACAATTCACATTATGAAACTGGCTAGTGTGGTATTTATACCAAAGCCTGGCTGGTACCATATATGTTTATAGGTGACACAACATAAATATATGAGGAGCTAATCACAACCAGCCAGTCACACCATATGTGTATAATTATGTAATCCAGAACTTATGCCATTACAAACTTGAGATAATTAATCTTCACTCTTGTCACAAAACATTGTAATTATAAGCTCAAAATATAAAATAATATAGGACATTATTATGTATACTCAAATCCAAGAGCCTTTTGAGAAGGTTTCATCTTCCTAGTGCTGACTCTTGTATTCCTGGCAGGGCTCACATTATGATGGGATGATGTAAATGCTTTGTCCTTTCTCTTCTCCTTCTATAACCCTGGTACTCTTGCGAGCCCCACCTCAGAGTCCAAAGTCTTTGGGGGAGACTCCTTTCTGCAGCCTCTAACACTTTTGCCAGCTTCTCTTCCTTCTTTTTCCTCTCTGTCTCAGTATTCTTCTCCTTCTCTCTTTTTCTTTCCCTCTTCTTTTCTATTGACTTCTCCTTCTCCTTCTCCAACTGAACATCATTCACCTCACCTTTAATGTGAACCTAAGTGAACCTCGAGCTAAGGACACCTTCCTTGAGGGCTCAGCACTACCGTCGGCCTCTACTAACCACAATAGTCGAGGGGCATACTTGAAGGAATGTAGGGAGGGAATGAATCGTTCATGACTTAGGCACAATGCACAAGAGGTCAGAACTGGGGAGCCAGTTCATCTGTCTTGGCCTCTATTTATATGATGTCGTGTGGTGCACAGACCATGACATGCAGTGGTCTGGACTATGGTCTAGATGCCTTGTATTATCCATGAGGCAATGACGTCTCTCTTGGCTGTGCAGAGTCCAGACTATGACATTACCTGTGATGTCAGCTTATGTAACCTTGTGTGTATACCCAGTATGCACCAAATCTCGATCTCTATCCACTGGTGACCCTAGCTTAGGGTTAGGACATTAGATTCCTTTGTGTTGGGTTACAACAACCTTGGTTATAAACCTCATTCTCATTGTGCTGCTTTGCATCATGAAGCTAGACCAGAAATGCTTGCACCACCTCTAAAACATCATTGGCTTGCTCAACACCTAGATGAGATGCCTGCAGAAAATCAGGAATATCAGGGTCATCCTGATTGGGCTCAACCTTGATAGCCTACCATCACTCCTGCAAGAGCAAACCAAGACCTAGACAACAGGTGTACTAGTGTTATGATCAATGATGGTGGCCCTGCGAAATAATTAGATGGTAATATGGAACAAATCTCATTTCACATGAAGATCTTCAGGAAGGTACTTCTTTGCCTAGTGCCAAGAAGCCTAAACTGGCAAACTGGCCTTGGATGAACTACCTGGTGAGGCCTTTAGAAACACACATAAAGGACAATTCAAGAGAATATAAACAATTGACTTACAAAAACAGGCAAAGTCAACAATTCAATTCTTTAATCGGATGTTGATAGTCAGAATTATTAAAGAGGTCACGAAGGAAGGCAATCCTTTCAATCTCCACATTGGCAGCAGGACTTTTGTCCTCAGGTACCACAGGCTGCTCTTCTATGTGATGCCATTTGGACATAGGTGGCCTGATCAAGAATGAAGGTTCTACACCTCTTTCAAGGCCAGGACCATTGTCTGCATCTGCCACTGCTTTACCTTTGCCAGCAATGTGATTCATCTTATTGACAGACTTCTCAGTCTCCGAAACCTCCATGTAAGGCTTCCTTTTCTTTGGCTGATTCTCAGGCTCCACAAGTACTGCCTATAATCCTAAATCATCAGGTCTGCCAGAGCCTTGATAAAACAGAGAATGGGAAGTTTCTGTTTTGCTCATTTCTTCTAATGATTCCATAGCTCATAAACAAAACCTTTAGTGAATTTTGAAGGGTCAACCACCTTAAATCCAACTGGAATTGTATCAGGTATTGAGATACTCCATGGCACCCTTGGATAATGCTAGCTAAGAGATGTGAACCTTGGCCCTTTTGATAATTCGTACTGGTTTCCATTAGTAGATTACATAATAAATCTATCTCTCAACATATCATATGCTTTCCTAAAAATTTCCTAGATGGTATCTTGCTGAGTCTTCAGATAGAGGGAGATAAACTAAGGCTTGATGTTGACATGGATCTCAGGGATTTCATCAACTTCTTTATCTGATGGGACATCCTTCTCTTCATTATCTGTTGAGTCAATGTGCAGTCAATATACATCTAATATTGAACAGAGCTCACCCTCATCATCTATGTAACTAGCAAGAAGCTCAGCCCCTTGTTTACTCTAACTCTTGCAGTCATTGGATAAGACTGTGAAACATTTGTCTTGTCATCACTGGGGATCTGTTTCAATGCTAAAAAGATGGAATGTGTAAATGCACTTCAGAACCTAAAAGAAGTACTATAGTGTGGTTCTGACACCCTCAGCTGTCTCATACGCAAGGAAGACTACAGCATGTACTTCCATACTTTGTCGTATTGCTTCGATGAAATGAGTGGTGTAGTTTCAGAGATTTTTTTGTGGTATCTGAATATTAAAGTGAATTGATCAGCAGTGGTGATAAGTAGTAGCACTAGCAAAATAAATAAATTACACTGCCATCTTCTCCTTATCACAAGCACCTTCAGAGTTCCATTTTGCAGCAGCTCTCTCTGCCTCTGCAACCTTGCTCCTTGAAAGATCATTGAACTATTGTCACATGATGATTATGTGAGTTTCCAACTTTTTCTTGTTGGACTTGTCATGACTTTGACTATCAAGCTGTGAAACCTCCTCAGCAAAAAGACATTGGGTAGCATGGAATGTGTTCCATTCATTCCAGTAGTCTCCAGAGTTGGTAGATCTCACAGTAGCCTCCCGTTTGAAAGCTGCTGTAGAGGTGAGGGCCTGGATTGCTGCCTTTTTTTATCCAACTGATCATCTTCAGCTAAGTGGTAAAGGAACTCCTTTCAAATAGCCTGCAAATCATGAGTCTATATCAAATCATAATAGTGAAATACTCACAAGATGAAGTGGATGAGTTTTTTCCCTACAATCTTTTAGAATTTGGGAGTGAGCACCCACATCTCTGCAAGCACTGATGTAGTCCTGGATGTGATCAGCCAATATATCATTTAAAAAACAGACCAGTGTGCCATTGCAAATGTGAGGTTAGTATAAAGATTTAAACAGATATGAGGTTATGTTAAGCATAGGGTCATGAATCATACCAGGTCTAAAACACACTCTCTTGGTAAAATCCAAATAGATAAAGCAATGATATAATAAACTGAGACCCTCTAATATGTAACTCCCAGCCAGGCTTTAGATATCCAAATAGGTGAAGTGATAATATAATAAACTGGGATACTTCTACTCCCAGCCAGGTTTATAATCTAAGATTTCAATCTAATGAGGCAGGTACTAGCTTTTAATCATGTTAAGAAGCTACAAATAAAGAACAACACTCTCATCAGAGAAATGGGGATGGAAAGATAATCCTATATAATTATCAAAGCAATATAAAGACTAATTACAG
>JBBPUL010000067.1:0-46449 GCA_038094675.1 Spongispora temasekensis
GAGACACTATGAAAACTATGAAATACTAGGAACACTATGAGACACTATGAGACACTATGAGAGTACTATGAAAGCTCTGTCAAGATGGACCCTCACTATGAGCACTATGGTACTGTCCAGCACTGTCCAGCACTGTCAAGTTACTTCTGATTTTGCTGATGTCATTCATGAGTTGATCGACATGCAGACATTGCAGACCAGGGTTTGGATGATGACAATCATCCAAGTGGGCCATTCCCACATTCTCCTGGGTAAGTGTCGCCTTGTGATCCTTTCAGTGATACTCATTAGTCACAGACAAGATCATCTTTATCAAGGGTTCCAAGAATTTCTCGAGGTATTTTCATGGATCAAGCCTAAATTGACGAGTTGTGAACCAGACAAACTCAAGTAGATATTCAAAGAGGTAAGATGAATACCTAGTTGTTGTGTATGATTTTCTAACATATTTCAGCTCTGAAAAGGTGGGGATAGTGCTCAGGGAGATGATGCTT
The DNA here is from genome assembly GCA_038094675.1 of Spongispora temasekensis. Taxonomy (NCBI): domain Eukaryota; kingdom Fungi; phylum Basidiomycota; class Agaricomycetes; order Boletales; family Boletaceae; genus Spongispora; species Spongispora temasekensis. The sequence continues at coordinate 495 of JBBPUL010000067.1, forward strand.
CTTGCCTAAAGAAAGAGGTCATCAATTGGCTTGCTGATCTTTATAGCCCCATTCTCCCACCAATTTCGCCCAGCTTGAAATCTGACCATGGGTTGGATCACAACATTACCAGGCATCTGCTTTGTCCTATCAAGTACAATTGAGATGATGCCAAGTATGTACATATGTTGTCTAGCACTCATTATCCTGCTGATGGTTGGCAGAGTCAGGAGAAATGTTCACAGATGGAATCCTCAATTTTTGGTGACCAAAGAATCTTCACCAAGATTCTTGTATGACACCGGTCATCAGTACGACCCCAAAGATATTGAGAAGGGTTTATTTAAATCAATGTTGCTGCTAAAGGTAAAGCATCTCCCAGCACATGAGCATGTAAACTAACACAACATCAGGCATTCAAACTTATCTTTACCTTGCCTACTTCAGCTCATAAGGCTTCCGCCGAGGAATATTTCAAGACTCAGTGATGCACTCGTTCATCGACAGACAGAAGCATGCATTCCCATGTCGCGTCACTCATCGGCATGAATTTGGTTAAGCCATGAGCCATTGCTTATGCAGTGGTACAGGTATGACCTCAAGCCTCTCCACATGTACAGTATTCATTGCTGATTGGTGAACTGCAGCTTCATTTTCCACTGTCCAGCCTGATGTGCTGGCATGTCGTTGATGGCGATTTCGATGCCAGTGCGTTTTATCAACACATTGTTGAATATTTCAAAGCTTCTCTGGGTCCGACTGCAAAGATTCGAGCTCAGGAATTGTTGCTCTGGTGGGACAGGTATGTGACTACAATTTTTTAATTCTTATACTAATAACATGTCCATTCATAGGAAGGCTTTTGGTTTTCATCGTCAGATTCATCATATCCCTGAAACTGTTGCCACTTCCTCTGTTGCAAGGATGGCCAGGCAACGCACTGTGGCTGAAACAATGCCTTGCTGCACGTAGGTGCACATACTGCTAGGGTTTGTCATATTTATTTACATAACCATCTAATTTGTTATACTTGCTATGTAAATACTGGATGGATATCAGATGCAATGGCTATGGAATAAAAAGCAATTTCAAGTTCCAACCATATTAGAATAAAGTAAATTGGCAAAACAACACTGAGTCTACTGATATGCTATCAAATTATATAGTGTAAGTAAAGATAAAAATAGTTATGTTTTGATTACATCTTCTTCAAATTCAGTGATGCTCTTTTGGCTTCCTCTTGCACCTTCCACGGTGTCATCGGTGTCCGTGGCGGCACGTCATTTGAATATGTGCCTCGCAAGACGTTCTGGAAGCACGAGGGGTTCTTGCCGTCTCAGTTCGGCGACCTTTGCTGTCGACTTTTTCATGTTCAGCAAAGGAAGCGCTCCTCTTCAGCCTGGCGCTTACAGTGGCGTTGCGCGTGTTGTTGCGCACCCTCCAATGACGACCTCGGCCGCCACGGAGTTGTTGGACGTTGAACCTGTTCTTCAATTGTTTGCAACCCGATGTAAGCTCCTTTTTTTTCCTCCTTTGTTTTCGTTTCGCTCATGTTTGCTAGCCTTTCCTTCCTATACTGGCACTGACTGAAGAGGGTCAGATGCCTGCCCCTCTCTTGGTCGTGGCAGGATGTGTGGCTCGCTCTGACATCTCTGTTGATGGTCAACTGGCCTTCGATGTTGACGTGTAACAATATGTGGGGAGCGTTCAACAGGTCATCCAGATCCGGGCCTTTTATCCTGCCGAAAACGTTCAGTTCCCGCTCCCCTTTCCGGCGCACGTGCGTCCTTTCCGATCCGCTCTGCATCGCCCGCAGCGCTCTCAGTGTTGCTCGCGCCCGCCCATTCGCTCCCTACCCATCTGACCTTGCACGCTCTTTCGAGGCTGGACCTGCACGGATCATTCGATGCTCACCTCTGCCCACAGCGGCTCGGAATGACGACTTGCCAATCGGCTCTTCCGTTCATCGTTTGCTGTCGCTCTGAGTGGTGCGTTCATACCCGCGCTGTCGCCCGATCCTTGCTCGCGTCCACAGATCCGATCTGCACAGATCATACAAGGCGCTGCACTGCCGGCAGCGTCACCAAATCACGGCTCGCATCGACGGTTATGATCTCCGTCCGGTTTCGCTCTGAGTGGGTGGGTTGTTCAGAACTTCACACAGGCGTTCGGTTCGACAAAAGTTCGGTTCGAAGCGTTCTCGCACTTTCGAGCATCGACGCATGTACGCACACGCACATTCATGCGTTTGCATGACTGTACGAGTACATACATCTGTTGTTGCTTTGCAGTATTCGCACTGACGATCCAAATTCAGGTATGAACAGCATTCCGCAGAGCTGTCAACAGGCATATGCAACAATGAACAGGGACAATATTCCATCAAATGTGAGCTTGGTGGTGACCCCGAATTCGTGCGTGAGGATCTGGACATCGCGAGTTCCCCCCTGGGAGGCAGACCATTGCACTATTTCACCTGCTTCAGCATGTAGGTTTAGTCATGTCCTGTTGCTCTCCCACTTTGCGAAAACGAATTTTTCAGATTTCGGCGCATATATCCCGTACTCATTTATCGACCTCGTTAGCGGCTACGGTATGTTCTGAATCTCACCCTTTCTTTTATTACTCATCAACTTCCTAGAGCGCTGAAATACAAACGGCCATCTTGACGACTTTGACCCAGGCTACTTCCAGCAATGTCCACCAATACTCATGAATGAATGGAAAGGTTACCTCGGATGCGGTGCACCCATTCTCATACTCGTTGGGTGGCACATCCCAGTTCTCCGACTCTTCTGTGGAGGAGGTGGAGGAGGACAATAGTAATAATGAAGATTACCACAGCGACAAAATGATTGCGAATTTGCGAGTGACTCACCAGAGTCAATAATGCTTTCGGCTGCTCAGCTGCTTTCAGTCTGCTGCAGGGACACTCACCCCTCGACTCACCCGACCCCTGCACGACAATCGAAGCTCTGCTCTGCGTTCGCCCTGTGTGGCTCTCACTAGCGCCGTCGTCTAAACCTGCTCCCGTCCGAATCAGCGCTCATCTTACGCCACCCCGTAAGACACACACCATCCCCGACTGACCGTCACCGGAATTATTTCGGCCGTTTCATAGCCACCGTCCGTAGGCTCGAACCGCTTGTAGTACTTATAAAAGACGTCCTATGTATTCGTTTGATCGTAGAGTTTACCCCCTCTTTCGGTTGGTAAGGTCTCTGCCGACGTACTAATCGAGTCATCTGCCTCAGGCATTCCCGGTGACTCGGCCCGTTCAAACCGGTACTACCTGCTTGCTCAGTTTCAGGCTCTGGCAGCATCGCAGCGATGGGACAGAACAAACCCAGAAGAACTTTTATTATTGGTTGCGGATGCACCGCGTTCGTTAAGGTCGGGTTACATCATTTTTTGACCATGCTCCAAGTTCAACTCGTCACTGCCATCGTTTTGGGTGTCTCTTTCAAAGCCCAGACGCCTGAGAACGACGGAAGATGTGAGTATCAGAAAACACAATGCAATCCTTTTTGACGCATCGCAACCTGTCAGATGGGCCTGGAGGCTGCGACAAAGGCATTACTCGATGCAGGTATGGTTCATTCCCCACGCATCTGAACCAGCACAATCATATCAACTGTGTGTCTTAAAGGTATTACATATGATGGAGTAGAAACTGCCTTCGTTGGATATTGTTATGGTGATTCTACGAGTGGGCAGGTTAGCCATTCACTGTTCATCCATCGGCTTTCGTTGTCATGCCTTCATTTATCTAGCGTGCTCTCTACAACCTTGGCATGACAGGGATACCAATCACGAACGTCAACAACAACTGCTCTACCGGAAGCACTGCATTGTTCAATGCCAACAATGCAGTCAAATCTTCACTTGTAGAATGTGCACTCGCTCTCGGATTCGAACGTATGGCCCCTGGAAGTCTAGGAACCAACTTTCCTGATCGTACTTCTCCAACCATCCTGTTTGGCGCCAAATCCCAAGAACTTGAGGCCAACTTCAAAACGGGAGAAAACTTTGGCCCAGGCGCACCGAGGATGTTCGCTAATGCGGGCCAGGAATACTGTGAAAAGTACGGCGCAGATATCACTCATTTTGCAAAGATAGGTGTGTTTGGTACGGACCTCGTGTGTCGTGTGTCACAATTGCTGAAACATGGCAGCCGCGAAGAACCACAGGCATTCGGTCAATAACCCTTACTCACAGTTCCGCAGTGGATGGACTCAAGAACAGGTCTTGAACTCACCTAAGATCACCAATCAACTTACAAAGTTTATGTGCAGTCCAACATCAGCAAGTTCTATTGCGTGCTTTCTGATCACCGTTGAATTTGTCCTGTTTGCAGGATGGCGCAGCATGCTGCATCATTGCATCGGAAGACTTTGTGCACGCACACAGACTCGAAAACCAGGCAATCGAGATCGTGGGACAGGCACTCGAGACCGATCACCCGGTTGCATTCGAGTCAGGGAGTGCCATGGAAGTGGTTGGGTATGGCATGACACAAAGATGTGCCGACAAAGTCTTTGCGCAAGCTGGTTTCACACCTGGGGAAGGGCGAGATGAGGTTGGAGTGGTGGAACTCCATGACTGCTTCGCTGCCAACGAGGTATGAATGGTTCAGTTCTTCGACGGTTCGCCGTTGGTTGACTCACTATCTAGCTCATCACGTATCCCGCGCTTGGACTATGTGCTCCCGACGCAGCTCACAAATTGGTTGATAACGGTGACAACACGGTATGTTTTGATGTGATTTTCTCCTTCAAATGCATCCACATCCATAACTTCAAATGTAGTACGGCGGGAAATTCGTCATCAACCCAAGTGGCGGGCTTGAAGCTAAGGGACACCCCCTAGGTGCTACAGGTTTGGGCATGCATTTCTATATCACTAGTGAGCTTCTCCACACCTTTATATATGATAATAATTTGACCAATTGGTGATTAACAGTGCAACTTCGCGAATGTGGGTTGACAAATGGTCGTGCAAATCCTTGTACTGAAGAGTTGTGCAGGGGCTGGCCCAATGCAGGCACCGGGGCTTTTCAACACCATAGACAAACGTGGCAAGTATGGTCTCGTGCACAATATCGGTATTGGCGGCGCTGTGGTCATCAGTCTTTTACGTCGTCCCGAGTTTTTCAAGCCTGGCGACATCGACGGGCGGACGAGGTACGTAGCGAATGATTGATTACATGATCACTTTAGGTGACAGGCTGTTCCTCCCATCTAACATAGACTGGGTTACAATCACGGATGTGAATGCAAACCTGTTACACTTGCAGACTTGAACAAGGCCAAGTCGAAGAATTCGTCATCATACGTTCTCCGGGCTGCCAGACTATAGCAGAATATATGTCGAGCCAACGGTGTTTTATGAAGGTGCCAGATGCATAGAATATCAAGTTGTGTTTTGCGAAGTTTCGAGGAGAATGTAACGCTGATCTAGCCTCGCACTGAGATCGATCCATGTCGGGTAAAAGTTGCGCGGGGACTTTTTGTGCGTGAAGTTATTCCGAATGACATTTCTGTATCCGGTTTGCTGAAGGGGCGGGAGCCTCACAGAGTCAGTCTCTCTACTACCAAATCATACAAACTAAAACTTAGCTCAAACCTTTGCCATCATTTAACTCCAGGACGTCTGTGACGATTCACTACACCGACAACGGCCTGAGCCATCCCTGCCAAGATTTATTGCCAACTCGGGAGTCAGAAGCAAACTTGTTGAAGAATGCAGTCACGAGCTTTTCGATGAATGAATCAACGACCGACTTGAACCTTCCATCATTTCTCTCATATTACATCTGTCAAGTTCTGCGGATGTTAGGAACGACCTCAACATGACCCAACCACTGGAAGGTGTCGCAGGGCAAAAATACATCATGGGCGGCGTTCGGACGTATCTGCATCAAATTCCACAGTAGGCTTTGGAATGGAGGGGCTGACACTTTGACGAGGGTATAAAACGGCCCCTTCTTCGCTCCAGGTATCGCCATTCCTCTTCTCTTTTTCTCTTGTTTCTTTTCCGTGTTCTTCTTCGTGCGTTCTGCTCGTGCAGATTGCCGTTTTTTGGCGGCGACGGGGTACCTTTGGGCGTCGGTGGGCATGTTAAGCTCGGTGTGAGGTGAGTCCATTGTTTGACGTTGGACGCGTATCATGCTCACAAGGACACGAGTTTTATGGTAGGTATGCTTGCAAGATTTCAAGTGGATAGGTTGCAATGCGAGTATAATCACGACGGCGCCTCTCTGTCTCTTGTGCTCATGTTGGCTTTGTGTAGCTTGCCGAGTCGAACGCTCGGCTCTGGAGCAACCGTCTCTGTGTGTGCGGTGACGGGGACATCTGGTTGTCGGCTATCGGCTACGAATGCGGCACTTGTTCGAGTGCTCTTGGTGCCATCATCTGACTATCCAGAAGTCCTGACGGTCATGGCTCGCCTTGCAATGCTGCGAAATCCAGGACAAGCGGCGTCCTGTTACCGGGTAGATGGCCATGACTATGTCGTGTCGAGGGCCCTTTCGCCGTCCTATACCCCTTTATTTTCTTTCTTGGTGTGTTGATTGGTCTCCCTTCGACGACAAACTGCTCAGTCATCTCGTGTTTCAGAAAAAAGCTCTGAAAACATTTATCCCGTCTTAGTAGTGTAAGCATTTCTTACAGTTTTGACTTTGTTTCTGACACTTTCATACAGAAGGCAGGGTATCCAAAAAAAGTGTGCACTACCATGACATCCTGTCTAGGGATTTTGCTGACATCACTGGACTCAGCAGTCTTCCATTTATTCTTGTTCCAACTACTGTCACTCGTTTAACCGGTGTTTTGTTCTTCGTTGTAAGTGACTCCGGACTCTCGCAGAGCGAATTCTGACATGGCCACAGCTCGGAGAATGTCCAAGGTGATCCCCAAAGATATGGGAATTTGACAAGTCTCCGAGACGATACAGTGCAACGTCCGTCTGTCGAGCGGTCGAGATTGGACCAAGGAACCCTCATTTGTGCAATGCATTGGGGATATATCCTTTCTCTTCTTCACTTTGGACACGTCAACTAAACATGAAACCTTCAAGCAGGTAAGACTGTTTTGAACCCTCCGACCCAACACTTACGCATTCTAGAAGTTAATTGCAAGAAAACTCAAGAATGGCTATCTTTTGAGACTTTGCCTGCAACTCCAATGTTTTCATGCAGGAGGCGAGGTACTCCCAAAAAAAATCGAAAAATCACACACACTGAATCAACTTGACCACCAGCTTTATCTATTCCTTTTCATTCCAACTATTGTCGCTCCTTCAATTCTTTTTTTTTTCTTTTTTCTCTCGTTGTAAGTGATTTTGAATGCTCTCGCGGAGCAAAGCCTGATGTACTTCCAGCTCGAGCAATGTCCAAGGAGGTCCCCAAAGGTAGGGGGTTTTGACGTACTTGCAGAGCGATACAAAATGCGACATCTGTCTATTGAATGGCCAAGACGGGATCAATGCCTCGTTTGCGCAAGCAATGGGGATATATCCTTCCCCTTCCTCTCTAGGCGTGTCAGTCAAAAACACTTCAAAAATCAGAAAATATCAAAACTCAAAGAAAAAGTATGTGTGATTCTGATGACCCGGTATTCACGTGCTCCAGTGGGGAAAATTAACATGCGAAAAAAAAATGAAAAACTCGAAGATGCTTATCTTGTCGTAGCATGGTAAGTGTTTCTTCCAGATTTTAGTCACGACTCTGAAACCTTTAGACAGACGGCAGGGAAAAAATTGGATAATGTCAAAAAAGCCAAGATAGTGCGCACCTCCAAATTCTGTTCTTCACACTACTGAGACCCCTCGACCCACTAGTCTCTTTTCGTTCCAACTACTGTCGCTCCTTCGTTTCTGTTTCTTTTTCTCATTGTAAGTGACCTTTCTTTTTGACGTACCCGCAGCTCAGGCAATGTCGAAGGGGATTCCCAAAGGTGTTGGAGTTCGACGTACCTGTAGAATGACTATTTCGATGGCCGCCGCTGAGAGGTCGAGATGAGACCAAGGAAATCTTGCTTGTGCTAGCAATGGGGATATATCTCTTCTCTTTCTCTCCTTGAGCGCGTCGAAAAAGGTACGTGCTGCTTCGACACTTGGGATTTGACTGACTCCCTACCACAGTCTTTTTCTTTCCCAACTATCGTCACTCCTTCAACTCTGTTTTCTACTCTTGTAAGTCGCTTGTGAACACCTATTGAGCACGTTTGATGTAATGCAGTCTAGACAATTTACAAAGCCACAAAGAATGTAGAAAATCCTGCAGAACGATATAAACAAGGGCCCCAACGGACGATTCCGCCTATACGAACGAACTCTCCCTGATCCATTCTTGACACTGCTCGGCTGTCTTTCTCACATTCCACTTCGTCTCTCCGGACGCATCATGTTGATTTAGCGCCAGCTTCGGGCTTGGCGGAAATCCATTGGTGCGTCTGATGACCCCCTCCTCACCTTCCGACTCGGCCTACGGCAGTGTGTTCGTCACTCAAGTTTGGATCTCGGATTTTGGCACGTGCATACTCGGCTCCTCGACTCCCACCTGCTTCCGTGGACCGCTGGCGCACGGTATGCATGTGACCTGAGATTGTTTTAGCATGGTTCTACGTTATCATACCTTTGCGGATGTATCGTTTTGTGGACCAAAAAAATCGAGAAAACAACTTTAAATTTCTTTACTGTTGCCGAAAGGATCAATTTTGCCAACGGTTGAGAAGGGGAGTTGGCTTTGCCTGTTGATGGTAAAGATTTCATTTTATCTTGATTGCGCATTGACATGTGACGTTTATTCAGCCACTAAGTCGAGTTTCCTAGATTTCTGATAGAAACTTCGTGGACACAGGAACGACACGCGTTCTGCAATGATTAGGACCCTAAAGCGCCTCAGGAACAGTTCAGAGATATAGGATGACAGTAGCACTTAACACAATATATTCAGGAGCCACCGTGAGCGGCGCGAACTTGGTTCAATAAGATTACTCATGTTGCAAGCATCCGGGACTGGATGATCTTTTGACGTGAGTCTCTCTTCATTGGTCACTATATTGGATCAATCTTTATCGCACCTGTGCTGGTGTTCTCGAAGAGAAACTGCCATCTGAATGTCGGGTGGGTCCGGATGCATTCAGCAATATGATTGTTTTCAACAGACTCTCAATGATGTATATCTCCCCGCCAGTCCGCTCCGCGACCCCTTGGATCCAAGGGGTAAAGAGAGGAACTCGGCGAACGGAGCGACGCTTTCCGGATGAGGTTCACGGAAACCCCACACTCAAGGTGGCGTGTCCCGGCGTCCAGGGTATCACTTCCGTCTTTACATAAATGAGGCCTGTCCCCTCGTCTCTTTCCGGGTCACAGCGAGCGACGTTGCTGAACCTGAAAGCGGGAATCACCGGGAAGGAACGGATGGCCAGTAGCGACTACATATGTAGTGATTGTTTCTGTGATCGGGTTGCAGGGCCGCGACGGGACAATGTATCACATTGCCATGACATCTTTTTTCTGCCAAGTGAACAGCCCCTTTTGAAAAGATTTGACAGAGTTCCGTTCCGAATGATGTGGCGGTGTGATCGGTGTGTTCATGTCGGGGTTGGTGCACCAAGATGATGGATCTCTGAAATTTCTGGTTCGCGGGATCCCTGCGCAGGGTCGATGTGTTATATATATAGTTATATGTGGCGATTGACCTGAGGGAACAGTGGTAGATGCAGGCAGTAAGAACTTGAAAGAGGTGGAGCAGGTTGCCAGTGGAACCGTTGAGTCAAAGCTAATAATCATGGTGTATCATCTCGTTGAGACAGAGGCTGTTCCTTTAGGTCAATGTACCAGATATCGATCTGGAGGTGTGTGAGCACGCCAATGTCATAAATGAGCGCGATCGAGAGAGATACGGTACGTCGCCACGCATGCAAAAAAAAAAAAAATCTCACCTCGCATCGTTCAGCACAGTGCATCCTGTGCAAGATCCTCCTCAATGATCCTATATGGACATACTATCAGTATAGTAAGTCGCATTGCACGCTTCATAGTGGAGATCTCTCCTTCGTCAATTACCACATCTCTGATTCCAACATGCGGGCCGCGCGTAGTGTTGCAAACGCATCGCAAATCCGTTGTTGGACTGCGACCCTCGGCCGTGGTCCGATCTTCAGAAGTGTCGTCATCGCTTTACCCCTGTTTGCAAGGAGGTCTCCAAGCCGCAACCTGAACATCACTTGCAGCACATCTTCGACGCCAACCTACACGATACAGCATGCCCCTCCTCGATCCCCTTGGTGCAGTCACCATTGCTATCCAGTCAACAGGCATCATTCCCGACGTAGTTCCCGATAAGACCCGTTTCAATCCTGAAGCCCTCCTCGTTGTGAAATGGCCCACTGGGAAAGAAGCTATCCTGGGGAACGAACTGACCAAGATTGATACGGCCGACGAACCTGAGGTGTCGTTTACGCCGATGCAGTCGTTCGCGGCGGCGGCGGACATTGGATACACGCTCGTCATGACCGATCCGGATGCACCGTCTCGGGAGGACCCCAAGATGGGACAGTGGCGACACTGGTTGGTGAGTGTTACCCACCCACGGGAGACCGTGTATATGCAAGTGCTGACATGATTATCATGCGACAAAGGTGACGGGCCTCAAGGCTCCTGCATTGAGTGCGCTCGACACGGGGTACATGGGTGCACGCGCTACGAAGCCAGCGGTGACGCCCTATTACCCGCCCGCCCCGCCTCGGGGAACAGGACATCACCGTTATGGTAAATATTTCGTGTCTCAGTGATGATATGGTCTGACATCGGGATTCATCAGTGTTCTTGCTCTACCAAGAGCCGAGCTTGGACTTCTTCATCCCTTCGGACGCTTCTGAATACAAAAATAGCCCCAAGGACCGGGCCAAGTGGAACGCGGCGGCATTTGCTAGCAAGTATAGTCTCAAACTTGTGGGAGTGAATTATTTTCTCGTGAAAGGAGAAGAGTGAGTGAGTTGTAGCATAGTATTTTTGTATCGTTCGTTCCAGTCACGTGACGTGTAAAATCTTGGATCCTTCTCTTACAATGGCGCGCAAGACGCAAGACTCATCGAGTGATGATGAAGCCCCTGAAGCCGTTTCACATTCAGCGTCTAAAGCAGACGCGAGACGCCATCGGCAAACGCTACACGATTTCGAGGCAGAGGAAAAAGGACGCAGGAAGGCGCGTAACAGGGAGAGAGATCAAAAGCTGAAAGAGCGAGCGCGCGTAAAAAATGTTGGAAAAGCGAGAGAGAGGCCAAAGAGACTCGTGGATGAGAAGCTGGATGAAGAAAGCGACGAGGACGATAGCCGTGACGATGTAGAGGCGAGGATGCTTAGAGCCATGCGGGATGCAGAGGAGGAAATGGAGAGTGCTGAAGAGGCCGAGGATGAGGAAACCATGGGTTTCGAGCAAGCAGACGGTGAAGGAGGGTCGGACCAGAGCTCTTCGTTTGCGGAAAGCGAAGACGACGAGGAAATAGATGAAGACGACGATACCAATACTCGACTCGATATCCAAAAATCTAGCAAGAAAGCCAACTATCTTGCAGAAGAGCTATTCGCTGCTGCCTTTGCTCCTCAGGCCCCGAAATCACAATCACTCCCTAAGAAAAGGAAAGAGCCGGCTCGACAGCAAACGGTCAAGAAACGACAGCGAAAGTCCACGCATCCAGAGGACCTGGTAGTTGGGTACGTCATGTCTTTGTAGTTTTGGTGCCTGGTACATTCATTCTGGTCCCAGTGGTCGTACCATCCGCACATTACCCCACATTTCCGATCCACGCTCACAGGCCACAGCACGAAGTGTTCCATCAGCACTTGCTTGCAAATTCGTGGAGCAAAGTCTGGCAATGAGAGGCGAGCAAGCTATTCTCAAGGCCAAGAAAAGGGGTTGGGAGAGACGACCAGGCAAGTATGCTTTTGCATTCTGAACACACCCTTGACACAATATTCTCCAGCAAATGTCGGGGTCATGAAATCCCAAGGGGCACCACATGGATTCGTGCGCAGTTCGTGATTACTAGGCATGTCTACACTACCGCTTCTTCCGAGTGTACGCGCTATTAGGCCGACTTTCGGTTGAGTAGGATTGCTCTCCCGTAGTAATACCTCTGCCGTCCAATGCCAGCGAACCAAGCGAGCCTGACTGCAGTGTTGAAACGCGCAAATGTTCAGGGAGGAAAGAGCTCTTACCTCATACCAAGAAGAAAGATAACGTTCCCGTGAGTCATCGAGTTCCACGATCTGAACGAATACCGCAATTCTTCTGGGAGGCCAATCCACGAAGCTGCGATGCTGTGCCGTTGTCAAGACATCTGTGGATCAGGTGCAACGAGCTCACTGCGGTCAGTCCAAATGAAAGCGCTGAACAGAACATGACTGACATCCGCAAAGGCAAGGGCAGTCATGCTTGCACCCAAGATGCGCTCCTGAGCCTCGGGATTGTTGGGGAATGTGTCCCGGATCGCGCGAAATACGAGAGAGGATAACAATCCCAACAACATATAACCTGAAAAGTTCCAGTACATCTACAAGTAGGTGTCGGAATGAACTGTGAGGCAGTTGAGATACGTGAGTTGTGCGCATGCTGGACACTAGGCAAATACACGAACAGGGTTCGATGTAGAGAAATAGGGCATGTCTAAACTGGGTCGAGAGAGAAGAACTTGGAGTGTCTATTTTTGAACTTGGACGAAACCATGGCCGACGCCACGCTATTGTATCCAGAACGATTCGATGATAGCCCTAGCTCGTCGGTGTTCGATCTTCCTGTCCAGCCCACGAATCCCACTCCCGGCGGCGGGAAACCACTGCTGGCGACTCTTGAAGGAAGCAGCAGCACCTCTGACCTCCGCGCAAGAACCACAGTCCAGACTGCGCCCGGCTCATCTCCCCAGATCACGGTAATATCGGGTGGTTCTGGAGGAAACGCCATCTGTTCCGCGTTCGACAACGCGTGTTTTGTCCTCCCCGTTTCGGACGACGGGGGTTCGTCTAGCGAGATCATTCGCGTTCTCGGAGGGCCATCCATAGGTACGTCGCTCTCGTGATTCTCTGTTTCATTATCTTCCTCCGAGGCGGTCTGCTAGGTGACATTCGTTCCAGGCTTGTCCGCTTGATACCCCCAGCACCCCCAAATTCGCCCCTCGGTGCCGTGCGCGCACTTCTTTCACACAGATTACCCTCGAACGTCTCCGAGCGCGAGGCTCGTGAAGAATGGAGAGACATCATCGAAGGACACAGTCCTCTGTGGTCGAGAATTCCCAACGACCGCAAAGAGACTATCCGAGGTCTGCTATTCGCTTTTTCGTCACATGTGTAGTATGTACAGGTGACGGAATGTCGGCTCTAGGTTTCCTCGTCCACTTTGAGAACGAGGTGCTCAAGCGAGCTCACAAGAACTTTTCCTTTCTGAATGGAAGGTAATTTGAGTTTCGTAGTCCAGGGACGTTGACAGTGGCTGAATGACTACTTATTGTAAAGCATTGGTAACTACTTCATATCTGGTGCTCAAACCTTCTTCCGGTCTTTGCCATCGGCTATATTTTTGTTTGCTTCCATTACCAACAGCCAGGTATGCCTCAGCTTGGGAAGGTGGCTCTGCCATTGTTGACAGGCTGCTCAAAGGCGAACATCCTACCCGTGATAGTTACTAACCACACGGTGACGATAAATGCTGAGCTAGTAAGTGTCAAACCTAAATCGGGTTAGCGCAGGCATGCAAGGGTCTCTTCACTAGGAAAATGGCACCAGGCTCGTTGGACAGTGCGAGATATCTCATCCCGTGGACCACTTGTCATCATTATTTCAGGAAAATAATCTTAACATGGATGCAACTTCTTCCGTGGATGGCATGGGTGAGAGTATACCCAGTCGATCTAATGTTATGTACAGCCAGACGGACAAGGTCCGCGGTTATGACCCATTACCTGCCAAGATATACAGTGAGTAGTTCAAATAGATCTGGTGGGTCTGGGACAAATTTATCTTGAGATAGGGTTGTATTATATCAATGCATACGGTCATGAGATACATCCCACGCCGAACCCTGAATTCATCAAGACTCTCGCGAGTTCCGAGGCTTTGGTGTATTCATGTGGCTCCCTCTGGACAAGGTGAGCCAGAAGTTCAATCGATGGTTCCGAATGACACAATCACAAATAGTATCATCCCTTGCTTGGCCCTTCGTGGGGTGGCATCTGCAATTGCAAGATCTAGCCAATTGAGGGCTAAAATCCTTTTGCGTGAGTAATATTATGCCTTCCAGATTCTTCCCTTGTCCTGATCTCCGTCAGTAAATGGGAAGAATGACAGAGAAACAGATGGATACACTGCCGTAGACTATGTCAAGTAAGTACAGCTAGTACACGTTAGTCTAGATGTTCCATCTCATTCCGGCACAGAGCTATCGTCGGGGTCCTTAACTCCGATTACCAAAAGCCATCCTACGGCCTTGGCAACGCAAGGACAATTTACCCGATCTCGGCGTTCATTACCCATCTTGTGTGGCTCGAGGGCACGCTTGTCGAGGTGGACGTGATGGTTTTGACTGTGAGAGCTGAATCCCCCATCCTTGGCCTCCACTCCTCTTACGTTTGTTCATCCCACAGGGGCTGGGCGTCAAGTCAATCATGGTCAGGGGTAAGGTCGAGGGCAATGAGGATCAGGGTCCGTGGTATGATGCCGAAGTGGTGAGACATGCACTTGCGAGAATCCTGCCACAATAAATTTTTCCTTTTTTTTCCTTGTCATTCTATGATATTTACGTGTCACAGAACTTTGTCTCCCGCGATTCAGGATTACCTATGAATGGGGAAACTGTTTGAACCGCCGGTGTCAGAACCCCACTTGTTCAGGTGATCGTGCTTTTTTTTGAGTGCGCCTTATACATTTTATCCTCGCGTCTTCCGTGTGGCGAACCTTGGGCGATGGCACATGCAACATCCCCATTCTCACTCTCACGTCTAGGGTGAGCCTCATCTGAGTTCATCTTATTTTTTCTTCTAGTTTTCATCGTGCACTTGGATTCGGCTACGTATGTCTTTGTTCGTTCCCATCGACTGCTGCTCGTGTGCAGGATAACCGTTCTACACGTTGCCGAGTTCCGGTTGGATTCTCACGTGGACCATTGTAAAATCATGGAGTAGCCCCACACAGTCTTTTTCGTCTCACGAACACGGATCGCGATTCGCAATTCAAATTTTTTTGGAGCAGTGCATGAGACGATGCGATCCCAGCTGGAGCCTCACTGATCGGAGTTCGATGTGATCGATGAACTCGGAACCTCGACGGTAGGGATCCATGAAGCTGACCTGTTTTACACCGTTCCGCCATTGTTGTTTGGAGGTCATCACGGATGTAATTGTCCCATCGGTCCGTTCTTGCTGCCAGATTCGCAGGATGCGGTGACTCTGTTCGGTCCTCTATGGTATGTATGTATAATTAACTCAAGCTTGAGCGGCACCGACGGACCTAGCCCTACATACATCAAACTGTAGCTCTAGTCGGGTCGACCGTCATGACGAAATGTGGCGGAGAAAAAAATATGCACGTTTTCGTTCCACTCTGATCTCGCATTTTTATTTTTATAGATGACGCCACGTTTCTTTTCTTTTTTTTCTTTTCTTCATCCTGCCATGCAAAAATCGCATTATCGGCCCAACGCTCCGAGCATATACCGTAACGCACGATGATCACGAGTGTGGCACTGGAAGACCGCGGTCTCAGAGTAGGTACGTGGTATCTTATCTTGGCGTGGATCGAAGCTGGATAGATGGCAATGGCGTTCAGAACGGAGCGCCACGTGCTCATCATCGGATGAAATGGAGTCACAGACAAGTCAGCACGCGCATCATGTGGCGATAGAGAGAGCAAAGAAACGCAGGCGCGGCGACCAGGTTGAGTGACACTTGACACAGCCCCGGTCACCGGACTTGCATGATCGATCGAGTCTAGACTCCGTATGGTAGTACCGTCGAACATTCCAAAGGTTTCAATACTGTAGAGGACTAATTAAACTGTCAGTACGAGCGACCGCCTGGAGATATTTATCCTGTAGTTTGCATTTCAAAAAAATATCTTTTTTCAGTCTGAGATAGTGCGCGGGTATGGGCGCATGCCCAGTGGGAATTTACCCCTGATTGAACTCATGGCGTAGGGTTGAGTTGAAACGTCACCCTACTCTCGCCGAAGTGAACTCCACTTGAACTTGTACTGGACGCCCCGCCCCGGCTCACACACACCCCAGGTTTTGTAACTTGTCAGCCTCAAGTGCCAGCCACTGTACATTGGAGGTGCCGCGTCAGGGCCACCAACTTTTTCCAAGGTACATACATACTCTACGGTATGAGCCGGAATTCACAGGCTCGACGTCCACTTTCTGGTGTGTCTGATTGGAACACCACACGCGACAGCTCATCAGGCTCACAGATGCCATCGGCGGTGGGAGGTTCGCGTACGATGACATCAAGGACGACGACTTGGACATCGTCTCAACCAGCAGTCTCGGCGGTGCCTCCCACCGCTCCCATTCACCGGATCTCGAAACCGAGAGCGACGAAGAGGCGGTGGCGATAGTCCATAGTGCCCCAGCCCGGATTGTCTCAGCATCCGTAAGTCTTGTCCCCCCTAGTAGTACCCCCTCCTTCCCCCTTCCTGAGCAGCCTCGAGCTGCCACGTTTGGCTCGTCATCGCCCCGGGTTTGTCCTCGCTGGACAGGCCCGATGTCCAAAGACTCAGGGCAGTGGAACCCTGACGAGTGTTATAGTACATGTTCCGTCCACCCCACCGGACAGCTGTGTAGGCAACGACTGATCACGTCCAAGCCAGTGCACGGGCGAACCGCCACCCGCTGCTGCTGCTGCTGTGGCGGCGGCTGTCCATCTCGACAGTCCAGGCCCCCCCCGCGTGCGATTCAGGTCTCGCGTGCGCATATCAGCGGGGATGGGTCGGCGGCGGAGGCTGTCCAGTGACGGGATCTCCTCCAATGCATCCTCCGTCTCCGTCTCGTCTTCGATCTCGGCACCGTTGCGCACACATTCCGCGGGAAAGAACGGCTGGGGTCCGCTTGGAACCAGAGTAAATCCCTTGTGGTCGTCGACGTCGTCATCTTCATCATCGCACCCGGCGGCGGTACCGCAGCCCCGGGCGAGTAGTGGGAAGGGGAACGATGGCGACGGGAACGACCCAGTGAACGGGAGCAGGAACTTTGGGAATGGGAATGGGAATCCGCGGAGATCAACCCGCGTGCGGTCTAGCCTGTCGTTTCTAGACGACGAGGTCGATGAACACACGCATCTCATGACGCGCGCGACTACACGCTCGTATGTCAGGGATCGGTATGCGCGCGATTGGTATCACGATGAGTGGGAGCGGGAACGACTGTGGAGGAATCAGCTCGTGGATGAGGCTTTCGGAAAATGGCCAGCAAGGCTGCTTAATCGACATGTAAGCCAGCCATCATACTCTCAGCGGCGTTTTTGCTCATGACACACTCCGCTAGTGGTGGTGGTGGCATCTGGAACCCGTCTTGTGTTCGTTATGTTATGACCCAGAGGAGTGATGCGGCCTGTATTTATATGGATAGCTTAGAACTGTACGTACCCGGAATGTCTCTAAACAACTGTATTATGAATCTCGTACTTATGGCTGCGTTACAAAAAATATCAGTCTAGTGTTGGTTGATTACAGTCGTGTTGATGTGTATCGAGTCATTGTTGCTTGGGGATCATCATGGTCGGAGGGAGTGTCGTGATAGGAGGGAGCAAGCTCGCGGCGGTCTTGCGCGCGTTCTGGATGAGCACCTGGTCCATGACAACGATGGCCGCCATCGCTTCGACAATGGGAACGGCACGAGGCACAACACAGGGATCATGACGGCCACGAGCAGCCAAAGTCCCGGGAGTCCCGTCGTACTGAGCGGTGTTCTGCGCCTGTGAAATGGTGGCCGGAGATTTGAATGCGATTCTGTTCCAGGTGATGATCCTCAGAGTATGACCCAGACGATGTCAAGAATGGACATGCCTAAAGTAAATATCTTCGCCGTTGGTGATCCCGCCTTGGATACCTCCGCTCCAGTTGGTCGAAGTACCGAGTTTGCCGTTTTTGAGCACAAAAGGGTCATTGTGCTTGCTTCCGGGTACTTCGGTGCCTTTGAATCCCGATCCAACCTCGAATGCTTTGGTGGCGGGGATAGAGAGCATGGCATGAGCCAATTTGGCCTCGAACTTGTCAAACACGGGCTCTCCTAGCCCCGATGGAGCATTGCGGATAACACAAGTGACCGTGCCTCCAATCGAATCCTGCGCCTCCTTGGCACGGATGATGCGCTGACCGATCGAGGATGAGGCAGTGAGGTGAAATCAAGAATATCGGCCCTACCTTGGTCATCCGTTCAGCGGTTTCGGGGTGGGGGCAACGTGTCGGATGCTTGTCGACTTCTTCGCGAGTGATGGTCGCCAGAAGCTGACGGAACTCAGGAGAAAGGGGGTCTTCGATATCGTCGCTGTCCTCTTCGCCATCTGGGGTCAGGGATGGCGGCGCGACGGTGGACGGCAAATGAATCTTGCCGACGGACGATACGAATGCGACAATTTCGATGCCATAGACCTGCTTCAGGTACGTCTCGGCGATTGCACCTGCGGCAACACGACCTGATGGGGCAATGCTGTGAGTAATTGGGGAGGGATGTCTCTCATCACACACACACACCGATCGTCTCACGCGCGCTGCTGCGTCCTCCGCCGCTGCTCGCTTTGACACCGTACTTTTCGAGATAAGTGCAGTCTGCATGACTGGGACGGGGATAGAGATCTGTTTCGGAGTAGTCTTTGGGACGCTGATCCTCATTTCTGACGAGAAGCCCGATAGGTGTTCCGAGGGTGACCCCGTGCTCGATTCCGGACTGAATGTGAACGAGATCCTTCTCGTCTCTCTGTTGATTGGATGTGAGATGAAGAGGAAGAGGACGCGATGGATGGACTTGCCGGAGTGGTGAGGTTGCTCTGGCCTGGTCTTCTTCGGCTCAGCTGCACTTGGATGTCCGCGGCAGATAGTTGAAGACCCTGGTACTGGTGAGACGGATCACCACAGATGAGGGTAGATATGATCCCATACCGGGGGGCAGCCGTCGATGATGGCGCCGACAGAAGCACAATGACTTTCGCCGAAAGTCGTAACGCGGAACAGAGAGCCAAAGGTCGACATTATCTGGGTGGTGGTGGTGGTGGTGGTGAGAGGGGAACAAGGATCGGAAGTTTATGACGACGGGTATTTGTGTCCTCCGAAGTGGGCAGCGCAATAATGCGGTACACGACACGGTGACCGGCAATGGCGCCGTGGGAACGACAGTGCTCACCTCTCCTCGTCATGTCTGCCAACGGCTCAGTGTCGGGCACAGCGCCCTCGGGTTCGCGGTCGCGCCCCCAGGCGAGGAAGAAGCCAAATGACGACGCAGCCTACTTTGGCCCACCCACCTCATCCAAGAGACAGGCAGTCGATAGAGCGGACGGAGAACCGCGCGTCAAGAGGAAGCGCGTAGAACAACTCAGAAAGGCGGACAGGACTGGCCCCGGCATCGACGCAGAGGAGGAGAAATCGAGCGTACGTCGGTCCATTCTCTCATCGTGTAGCCGGCAAGCTCACCCGCGCCTAGGTCGACTTCAAAACCCTGCCCATCACCGCCCTCCATCGGTACATCTCCCACTTCAACCTCGTACCCCTCATAAGCCCCTCTCTCCTCACCTCCACCGAGCCACCCACCCCCGCGTTCCTCCTGGAGCCCATGCCCCACCCCTCGCGGGCCCTCAGCCCCCTCGCCATACCCACTCCCGCAAATCGGCCACGGAGGGATCCGAAAGACCAGAGTCGCAGGCGCAGTTCGCGCCTTTTGGAGGAGAACGAAGCCCGTACACCGATCATGTCTGACGTTGCAGAGGTCCATACATTGTTAGCAACCTTGGCCGAGAGACATTTTCAGGACTACGTGGTCAACGAGATCGACACGCTCGCGTCATTTATGCTCAAAACAAAATGCGAATAATGTACTTGGCAGACCTGCGCTCCACTTCCATTCCTTTGTACTCCCATTCACCACCGCCGTTATCATCACGTTGTTTGGTACAGCCACTCCATATCCGCCCCGCCTCGTAAATCTATCTAATCAGACAAGATTTGGTCAGTTGCTGACCAACCAACACCCTGACTCAATGTGGTGAGTGGGCACGATTGTGCTTGCCCGTTACCCGATGTGCCTATGCTACTGCGTGTTCCATTCAATTCACTGAAGATACGCGGCCTTTTGCTTCAATTAACGGATCCAGGTCGCCCCCCCTGCAAGGCGTTTTGCAGATCATCTCGCGGCTTCTATGAATTCTGCATGTCCTGTGGCGCTCACGACCGCCACGTCTATCTTATTGAATCCCTTTGGCTTGTTCCCGATCGCGTTATACCAGCCTCGTTGCAAGCAGGCTTGATGATCGCGGAAAAAAGGAGGGAAATGCAAAGTAGCGCGGGCCCTGCCAGCTCAACGCCACTCGCCACAGCACTTGCCGTCAACCTCATTAGATCACATCCTGACAGATACATCGGATTCTGGCAAGATCGTTGAAATGCAATTCGAGTTCATCCAACATCCCCTATTCCGCAAGCACGGGCTGAATTTGATGCTGTCAGCCCTCGACCCCGAGGAGTAGGATCATGATCCAGCCAGGTCAAATCCTTCACTATATTGGGTCGTCTAATTCTCTCGTAGTATACTTACCTTCCCGACGCCCAAAAAATTCCTTTTTGGATACATAGAACTTTGATACGTATGTCGTACTGCAATGCGTCATCATCAAGATGCGACCAAGTGGACCGCATCTAACCAGGACAAACTTCCTTTCTTTCTTCAAGGTTTTGCCAGGGTCACTGCTTCCACAAGAGGCGTCACATCAATGAGACTTCCCTGAACACGTTACCGTCGACGCGCTCTCTCAATAACCGATGGCTGTTGAAGTTAAAGTTTCATTGTCCAGCATGTACTTACTACTTATATAAGTATGCTGCACGCATACGCTTATTCCCATCATTGTGCGCATGTCGTCGTATTTATAGCTGTACCATTGGTTGTGGTCGGCGGCCATGAAATCAGTGAGTGATGGCATTGATGGCCGACAGCACTGCCCGTGGCGCGATCGAAGCTAAGCACAAGTGTTCGGGGAATAGCGGTGGTGGGAATCAGGAGGGTAAGACACCGTTTTCCTTCCCACCGTACACGGACCGTCACCGAGGGCAGCATCCATCCTGCATGCGCATGTGTGGGGTGGGAGAGGGTGGACGGACAGTCACATCGATGGTAACGATGATCTTCCTCCTCCAAATCAATTCAACCTGCGGCGTGGATGTGTCGTTTTTTTTTCAATTAGTTTCATTCTGTTTCTAGTACAGAACAGAGAACGTTTCTTCATTTTCGGATCTCGACCCGATTGACGAGGGCATGGGCGTGTACAGTGCTTGATGGAATTAAAATTCCCATCCTACATACGTTCAGCAATGGATTAACGTCATATCTTGAATCTCGAGTCCCAGCGCCCCACGATGGAGAGTTCGATCTCAGTGTCTCGAAAAACGTAAACGTTGGCAGCTGTACATGTACATGCGAGCGAGATAACGAACGGTTTTATGCACATAAAAGGCAGCACCCTGGCCACAAACGATAAGAAACGGAATGACAGACCAAAAAAGTCCGATGACGATGCTATTCCGGGGTTCATAACCCCGTGCAAGAGGTTATGAGCCCCGGAATACCACCCGCCACCGTTGATTTGCAAAGATGCCCCTAATCAGCTACTTGGCAGAACTGAGCTCAAGCTACTGCGCCACGGCGGCTCGTCGTGATCTGCTCATTATTCTCACGATATCATACTACGCACCCACCCTTCGATCCTTCGATCACTCGGTCCGCGGCGACCACGAACCTCCGAATCATAGATTTTTTTTAAGAACTGAAAAAAGAGGTCAGTCAAGATCAAACGAGATTATCAGCTCCACTCGGCGTTGATGCGGGCTAAAGCTCGACTCTATCTGATCCGACGGCTTAAGTTCGGGTCATGATCGAAGGGAGCCAACGATCCCTCGGGGAAAAGATATATTTATAAACAAACCATACAAAAATATAAAGTGAAAAACATCATTTACTTAGCCCCGGGCCGTGCTGCAGAAAGCAGAAAAACAATTGAAGGCCACCACCGCCGCAATGGCAACCCCTTTCAAATCGCATGTAGTATACAGACACTCCGACTTGAGCTTCCTTTAATTATTGCCTATCCATTTGAATGCGCCGTCGCCGACTCACCGCAACCCCCTTTCACGGACGACGTTATCCCCATCCAAAATTTCCCTGACCCTGGACTCACAGTGAGGCGCATGCCAATGACTGGCACAGAGTTGTGATCGGAGGAACCAGGGATGGGTGTGCCGCCGCCCATCGTCTCGTTTCTAAACCCAGCCACGGCGATGAATACGTTCCGCGATGCCCCATGTGGCATGTGCGTCACGAGTTGGGCAAGTGCAAAAGGCTACTACTACTGATGGCGGCGGCCAGATGCGGCCCACCTGGATGCTGAGCAGCAGTGTGCGCTGTCAATTATTGATCGATTGGTAATAAATAATAATACAAAACCCAGTCAGATGATCTCTGAGCGTGTTTCGTCCGACCCATCCGAGTCCGGTCCACTGCGCAGTCACTTTCACTCGTTTCTGGATGGAACGTTCGGTGAAAGGCTGATAAGGGGAGTTTCTATTCAAGCAGATCTAAGATCGGCCAGCCCCTGGCACCAAATTAAAATGGTGGTGGGTTCTCCGAAGCCATAAAAGCGCTGGAGCGCATGGAACCGTCGAGACACGTCAAAAACATGAGGGAATCGATCCAGCCAAGCAGCTGGTACACGCCCTACTGCATTTGGCACCGCTGCCGGCAACAGTCACAAGGTACTTGTAGTGTGTCGTGTGGGGGGGGCACGTTGGAATTCGCCCGCACAAACCTCGGCATAAACGATACGGTGCAACGTTTGCACAGGGAAATTTCGTTCATCCACAGCAGCAGGAGCAAAGGAGGAGTCATGCCGCCGATCAACGGGCGCTGATGGCGTAGCAACATGATTGGGGAGAGGTCGGCCATGCATTCGGGGGACCACGCCTGTTCCGCACAATCGACGATGGGTCGGTGGTGTCTTAAATCAATGAGACGGTGTCGTCAGATGGGCAATGCAGATATACGCAATCGCATGAAAGCGAACGTTGAAAGGAAATTAATTATTGATATTGTTTGCAACGCCACTCACAGGCAAGCAAGCAAACTTGGTAAAGTGCGCCGCCATCAGCATTAAGATATATGTGAAGCGATGACTAATGGTCTAGGGCCAAAAATCAGTGTACTTGTCCGAGGAGAGAGAGGCCGGGACCGAGATGGGAGGGTTGTTTTGTCTGCGGCGCAGCTGCTTCATCATGATGGTGCAAATAAATGGACTCGGTGAAATGGACTCGAATGCCACCCGAGAAAGGAAATATCCGGAATGCAACCCCGCAGTTTGAGGGGCCTCGCCAGCTGGGACGATCCGATCCCGAAGGACTGGTGCAGTTGAACATGTGGCCCAATACGACTAGGCGGAGATTCGCATCCTGACACGCTGTGTAACTGGTGCATGCACAGCAGCCCTCAACACGTGTGATCGAATCAACTCAAACTGTGGGAGCTTACGGACCAAATTTTCAGGGACGCCCTCCGATTCGGTCTCTCTGGCAGAGTGGCGAGCAGTGGCGATCTCGTACGCGATCTAACTAGACGACCCGTTGTCTTATATTGTAAGCGGCTCAGGATACAGAGTCCGATCCAGAACTGGGCCTCTTCTCCAAAATTCCATCCACGATACCAAATTCGAGGGCTTCTAGTGCTAGATAACGCTGTCGTCAACGTCACGATAAAATGCATGCTGCGTCAGACGTTACCCGTCATGAAGTAATCGCGTTCCAGCGCCTTCCCTAAGAATAAACTTTAGTTTAGACCAAACCAAGAGGAGACGGAAGCCCCACCGAAGCGTTCCAACCCTGTTGCCTCACTCTCTCCTTCTTTGGCACAGTGATGCTGATATATACCTGTTAGCAGTTGTCGCACGCGCAGGATCTCCTTGGCGTGGATGGCTATATCGGATGCCTGTCCGGAAGCTCCGCCAGACGGTTCTAAGGGCGGAAAGTGCCAGTGAGCTGGATAGCATGGCAATGCGAAACCTTGCCTTACGATGGATCATTATACTGGCATTTGGGAGACAGTGACGTTTTCCCCTTTCACCTGCGAGCAGCTCAATTGGGGTCAGGGAACCTTTTGCTCGATCGGGTACGGACCTGCAGCGAGCAGCAAGGAACCCATAGAACACGCCTGACCAACGCAGTAAGTATGTATTGGTGACGAAACGTACTGGCAATCAGCGGAATGAATCATTTCCTGTCTCAAACGCTTGAATAATGAGCCCAACCTGCATCTGCAATGCATCAATTCGAATATCTCCAAGGAAAGCATTTCACGTTACAGTATCATAAATGGCCAAGCCTGCGGTCACACTTCCGCCGGGTGAGTTAATGTAAAAGTGGATAGGCTTCGATGTTTCCTCTGCTTCCAGAAAAAGCAGCTGGGCTACGATCAACGCCGAGTCCGTGTCTTTTATCTGAGGTTCCATTCGAATCAGCCCACGGGCATCAAGTTGAGAAAACCTTACGGGTCCATACAGCATGATCACCCGTTCGCGCAAAAGGCGAGAGAATATGTCGTATGATCGCTCGCCACGGCCCTAAGTGCGCACGGTCTGTAAGGAACCCCAAACGGACTGGCGTCTGCACCCACGGTCTGCTCAATCACAATGGGCACGAGGTTCGCTGACGGGGCGTCCCGGTGTGCAGCCAGGGGGTGAAAACGGCGACTAGGGTGCGTGTTTAGGTGCTTGCTTGCCGTCCTCCATGCGTTCCTGAACATGTCGGGGTGATGTTGAAGTAAGTTATGGGCCACGTGATTTGGTGCGCGCGCCGAAAGTTTCTTCAAGTCGCAACGTCTTCGCGTGTCCCACTCACTCAATGGACGCGCATCGCAGGTCAAAGGAGGCGCCAATGGATTTTCAGTTCACCTCTCGCCCATCCAGCGGCGCAAAGCCTGTCTGGGCGGCGTCCACCGTCGACGACCCAAACTCGCCTCGAAAACGTATGTCGCTGTGTCTCCTCATGCGTGTCGGTGTCCATTCCAAACGACAGTGCACCAGGCCCTTTCAATGACCTAAACCCCACATCTTCAGCGCCGCTCACTCCCATGTTTGGCGAGAATCGCAATGTCCCCTTCATCTTCCAGAGTCCCCCGCCACAGACGAATCCCCCATATCCCTGGGCACCACCCCCGGATTTCTCCCCCCAGAAAGCGTTCCCTGACCCCGAGCTTCGAGACGTGGACATGTCTGACCCGAGTCCCCCGAAAATGGAGCAAGACGGCAGGGCTGTGGCGACAGGCGGTTTGAGAAGGGTGTACAAGTTACGACAAAAGGCACGCGCACTGACTCGTTCCAGGCGGAATGACGAAGATCCGGAACAAACAAGCGAAGATGACAGTGAGGACGACAGCATTGCCAAACCCCTGACACAGAACACGTCAAATCACTACACCCTCAACATGCCTTCTGCACCAGCTACTCAATCTGACACACCATACGTATTGCTCGGGTGAGCGCGTGTTCTGACATGTACCGCGACAGTGTATTCTGACAAGGCACAGCTACCTGCAGTTCTTCTTTAACTTGGCCCTTGTGCTGCTCTTCCTGTACTTGTTAGTGCAATTCATTCTTACAGTTCAACGAGATGTCGAACATCGAATCTCGGAATATTCCATGGGTGCGTTTTTTAATCTACGGCTGTGGGCCACCTCCACTTAATTTGGAACGTTATCAGATATCGTACAGGAGATCGGAGTTTGCGCCGCTCATTATAGGGACAACTACTGCGAGGCTAACCAAATTCCGGCAATGACACATCAATGCGCTGCTTGGGAAACTTGCATGAATCGCGATCCAACTACCGTTGGCAGGGCACGCATTGGCGCTGAGCTCATCGCAGAAGTCGTCAATGGTTTCGTTGAACCCATCAGTTGGAAGACGCTGGTATGTTCGCCATGATGACCGTTCTCATAGCTTTACATGACCACCAATTGTTCGGCGGTTTATAGATGTTCTTGTTGACGTCACTAACCTTCTTGACAATGTTTGTCAACACGCTGCTATCGTTATACCGCTCACGTCACCAGCCAACATCCTCGCCACCTTCGTATCCCGTCCCTCCGCTTTCCTCCTTTCATCTCCCTTATCTCCCTCCACCTGCCAATTCTGGGATGCATCAGAAAGGCAAGGCAGATGATTCTTCGGAGGTTGCTCCTCGCCGAAGGCGGTTGGAAGGCGGACAGGCAATTAAAGTGAAATAACGTGCCCTAGTCGCACATTTAGCCACTCGGATCACATGGATAGCCCTATAGAAGCCTATTACCCACCTATGTTGCTGAAACTTGACCGGACCGCATCAAGTCATATAGCCCTCTGGGGAATGGAGAATTAAACGAGTTCCGAATTATTGTATTGCCTTGTCGGGTGAGTGTTCGTCGCCCAGGCACTTAATGGTCATGCCCAGCGCCCTTCATGTTTCTACTTACCCAATCCGCTTCGTATTAAGAGATGGCCTAACCAAGCGCGGACAGGCGGCCGTTCCGTACACGACGGAGCGGCGTTGTGGTTTTAGATACAGTTCATGAAATGAGTCGGCGACTCTGCGGCGAGATCATCCGGGACCAAAATCATGTGTGGCAAAGACTCTTCCGGCTGGCATGTTTCGAAACGAAGGAAAGGATTGGGCACGCCAGTCATCCTAATGAATATGAGCAGTGGCGTCAAAGGTTTCGGGGGGCGGAGCCCGTGCGAAGTGCCGCCGCATCTTGACTTTGCGATACGATCGCAGGCGATACACACGTCGCTGTCAACTCGGAGGACTTGTTGACGGACGTGCTGATCAGCCCGGCAAATTATGATTGCCCCGACGTCATATCACCTATCGCCATCGCTCGCTTATCCACTTAGCTCACGACGATTTGGCTGGTAGACAAGCAAGGAAACAGGCAGACTTGTCAGTCCCTGTCACCCAGCCTTCCAGCTCTCGCATGGCGGTCAACAAGGCACCGCGAATGAAGCAAGCTTATTTGTGAAGCGCAACCTCGGTGCAAGGTCGCCTCCGCTTGTCGGATGGATGCCAAGATGAACGATATGATGGACACCTGGTTTATGAAGGTGAGATGATATGTTACTCAGCGCTGCTGTCCCAAGTTGAACTCTCGAGCTGATATGATATGATGTGATGTGATATGATATGATATGTATGATGACGATGATGCTGCTGATCGGACTATTACCTGGCTACTCAAAGGTTCCGAATTGAGATCTGGTAGAAGGAGAATCGAAGAAGGAAAGGGAGGTGAGGCATTCAGGATGCAGTGTGGGACTTGAGGGCGGATCTCACCGAGGAAGCAACGACGACAACGTTCCGGGCGGCGGCGTTTGGGATCGCACGTCATGACGGGCTTATACAGATATGCACAGTTTGCTCAGAATGATGTTCAACTCACAAGTTTCAGATTTGCAGTGGTTGCCCTGGGCAATGCTGTTCGTTTGTCGTCGATGAGGTACGTTCATGACTACTCAAAACATGCAGACGTGATGCAGTGGGTTCGTAGTAATGCGAGTCCCGGTTCCGCTGACATTACCCAACCTGGAATGACCTCCACACGTCACAGATATCTGGTGCGACATCTCTGGGGTGGCAAAAAAGCACACCTTGCAGGCACGGACGGCGGCGGAGGGACAGAATGAAAATACAGAGGGTCTGCCAAATGCAACCGGACCTGAAATTCTACCATCCCGGGTCCGCTTTGAGTGGATCTGCTCATATTCTTGGAATACCTCCATTCGGTTCATGGGGCCTATCGATCCCGCACCATGTGGACTGCCATCTTCCGCAATATCATATGCTGGCGCTGGGGGGAAGGGGAGCGCCGCAAAGTCCGGGATATGATGCCGGGTACTTTTTTTTTTCTTTTGAGGCCCATCGGATGCAGAAAGAGATGGTTCCGGTTTCCCGGACAAGATAATAATCTCCCGGAATCCGAAACCGGAATCTGGTCAGTCTTGACAGCTTCCAAATGCATGGCACTGCAGATATCCTTTTTCCATAGAACGTGCAAGGCTCTATTTCCCCCGATTGAGTAGGACATCCGAGGTCCATAAAATCCTGCGCAGATCCACCTTCCGGGAGATGCGGCGATGGCTGCGGTCCATTACAGAACGGGCTCAACGCTCACATACAAAGATGATATTCGGGCACTAGACGAAGAACAAGGATGTACTAGAGATTCCCCCCACAGTGATTCTCCACTGCAGTGGGAAACCCAATGCCAACGGGATATACGACAGAATCTCGAGTGACCTGCCGCCCGCCGATGTTATTTGGTATTGAGTTTCGATGTGCGTGAGGCGACTTCCGCAGCGGCTTTCTGTTCGTCATTTTTCTGGGGGAAAAAGATGGCAGGCCACGTCAGTTGTCATGTTGGCGCCAACGATAAACACGAGGTTGGTCGTGCCTTCTGCTTTGCGCGTAAAATCTCTGCATCACTGTATGAAATTGGCACAGTGAGAGAAGAGAAACGGGGTAACCATATTCTCTCATGCTTACGCCTCCTTACGTTTCGCGAGTGTAGTGTTGCTTTCCTTTGGCTTTGATTTGTTCGCGGCTGCTTGCTTCTTAGCCGCCTTTGCGCGGTCCATCTCTCGCTGGTTTCCTCCTGATCACATATCAGCATGATACTGAAGAGCGCTTGTGGGTGTAGACTAACGGGTCATGGCTGGTATAGGAAGGACTTCAAGCTATTCAAGTCGGAGTCGGGTTCGATGGTAGCTTGCGTGGCGGCGGGCTTGGGGAGTTTGGGAGGAAGGCAAACACGAGCAAACAATGTAGACTGATTCATTCGCAGAACTTTGAAGTTTGAAGAAACTCACGTCTTCGCTTCCTCCCTTGTGTGAAAGGAGATCTTGCGCGCTAGAAAAAAAAAAACCGAGCGTGGACTAGTCAAAATCGCTTCGAATCTCTTAAAGTTATTTTTTTGTTCTCTATGGTTCAAAGCTTCACGGATCTTTCCCACGTCATCCTGTTTTGAATGACCCTTGCGGCTTCGTGGTTCCCACTGGCAGCAGAGGCACGCCCGGGACGATGTCGCCGGGAGGGCAGGCGCCGTACGGTAAGTGATCAAATAATTTATTGATATTCTTGGCTCAGCGGAACCCACAGGTTGCCGCAGGTTTTTTCCTCGGTGTTTTTGTATTGTTCCCTGGCTGTGCCAAGATCTCTTCGGTTTAATCTTTGCGGCACTGCTGCTGCCAGCACTTGTGGCTCATGGGCCGATTAGTATTGTTCTGGCATGGAACGTTATATTCCTCTTTCGAGGACGTAATGCGGAGGACTATTGCATTCGCTACAGCAGACTTGGTTCCTTCCTAGCAACGCCGTTGTTGAATGAACGTTTCAAGCTTTCAATTACGGAGAACGTCGCCATTCTATTAATTGCCTAAGTCGAAGCAACTGGCAACTTCGAT
The DNA here is from genome assembly GCA_038094675.1 of Spongispora temasekensis. Taxonomy (NCBI): domain Eukaryota; kingdom Fungi; phylum Basidiomycota; class Agaricomycetes; order Boletales; family Boletaceae; genus Spongispora; species Spongispora temasekensis. The sequence goes on from JBBPUL010000067.1 coordinate 30,200, forward strand.
CACCAACCAAACCCCACAACGAGGCTCCAATTTTTTCTAGTTTCGGTTTGGCACCGCACAGGAACGACCCTTGATTTTCCTTTTTTGACAGGTCCCCCATCCAATCGCAGTTCTCGCATGGCTTCGGGCAAGTTGTCAGGCGATAACGTTACAATCTGTCTTCGGAGATGGAGAACTCTCTGGCAGCTCGATGCAACGTGGGCGTCTGCCATGGATACACTGGTTCCCGCGGAGATCCTTGTCTGCAAACGTGACTACCGTTCTCTCTTGCAGCTTGAACATGAAGAACGGGTACAGTCCGACGTTGGTAAGCTGCGACGTATCCCCATGCCACATATATGAGCAGGGATAAGTCAATCTCCGGTCCATGCCAAACAGGTATCAAGTGATGCGCATTGTGCAGTGCGTTAAATTCTCCCGCACATCCTGTCCACAGTGTGACCGCTTGTGAAATCGCCGCGCGGCACAACATGACGTTTTTTTCACTTTGCGCCTCCTAAACGTCGAAACCCCACAGCCCACGTCACACTGCGTCCCTCGACTCCAAGTGTCGTCCAGAACAAGCAGGGAGACATTCAAATGGACACGCAGTGCGGAACGTAGCACGTCAAGGGGACCGGGCTTTGATTTCCTTTTTATGAATGCCACTCGAGTCGCAATGAGCTGCGGTAAAAAAGTCGTCAAGCGATAACGTGACAGAAGAGGCTTCCGCATGGCGTATCAAGACACAGTAAGTTAGTGGGCGTAGCATCGTTTTCCATTTCAGCGAGCGATGCTGTCACATCCGACATCCTCCGAGATGGAGGCTGCCGCGTTTGGATTTGATATCGGGCCGGATAATCTTGACGATCCCTTCGCGAACGTGCTGAATTAGACAATTGTGCGGCTGAGGCTCCCTCACAAGGGGAAGGGGTGGAAGCCAGATTAATAATCTGTACGTGCAGGGTTATCGATGGCACCAAATGCAGCCGAATGGCAATGGGGGTGATACGGAGATCACCAGATCTGGGCAACCCACTCTTTTCGTCATACATACCAATTATGAAGTCTCCCGGGACAGCGACTTTGCATCGCACCGACAGGCGCGGAACAATCCGTTTGCTGGCAATCGTATTGATTCATTCATTTGACGACCCATGCCACGCATCGAGATCCGAAGTACGCACCTGCACAACTCGTCACTTTTTCGAAGCAGTCTCATAACGTAATACGGAAAACTGAGATTCCGGACAACCCGCAAATTCTGATTGGCCGGCAAATCAAGCACTGTTTTAACCCTTTTTCGTCCCGACAATGCAAAGCAAATTCGCCTTGTGCTAACCAGTTTGAGGTGCTGAATGGAACGAAGCGAGCGGACTTTGCTGATTTGTCAAATCAAACTAGCACACACAAGTCTTAATTAGGCTTTACCAGTGCCCCGTCGTTACGCGTATGCTGGAGCCAAAAAACTGGGAGGAGGGACGCCAAGGGTAGCTTACCTAATTGAGTGGACCACAGTGTCACCGCGCCCAGACGGGCCTGCTAGGCGAGTTATTAACACCACCACCAGGGCTCGGTGCAGGCTCGACGGAGATCAGAAGCATTTGAGTGAAAGAGCACAATGGATGGCAAACTTTATTGGGAAATGCGACTTGTTGCCGCCATGCGAGTTTGTCTCGGTCATACATTGGCAAGACAAAAGATCGCACTGGCTGCATCATTGTGCAAGAAGAACGCATGCCGTGTCGCAATATACAGATCAAAATGGATGTTATGATCACAAGGGCTGACGAACAAAGTCCGCGCGTACTCCATTTGAATCAAGGTCGTGCCGTATTCGGCATGCGGAGTGCGAAAAAAAAAGGTTTTTGTGCGACGAAACGCTACTATAGATTGTGCGGTGAATATATCACAAGGGGAACGCGGCTGCACGTTACGCAGGGCTGATGAGCGAGATTCACGGACTAAGAGGTGGGCTAATAAGTGTCAGCAACAGCTCCACGTATTTGCATTCTGATTATCAGGGTAATTCATTCTGACAGGATCTCAGACTGAGGAGTGTCGTACCAGGTGACAGGTGGCCAAGAAGGGATTACGTCCGTGCCTGGGTATTTAGCCGCAACGGCAATTTAGCACGATCGGTTACCGGATGTGGAAAAAGCGGACCCTGGAAACAGCGTACGCTTTCCGAATGCGATCGCGAGAAAAGAGGCCTAGACTGAGATATTTTATTTGATCAAAGGAAGCTTGAAACCGGTAGTTCGGTAGCCGCTCGATTGTCAGGAGGCGAAGCAATCGCCTCCGAGATCTTGCAGGTGCCAGCAGCCATGCTGTAATGGGTCCGAACGGTTCGCTCGGCAATGAGCGCATTTGGACATGATGTTGCAATGATTGGAACACAGCAGGAGGTGGGGAGACCCTTGACCATGTTGTGAAGTGACTATAGCAGTGGGTGGGTGCGTACATGATGTCTCAAATGGTTTCAGGGCCCAAGGGAGCGATCGTGGCTACGGGCAGCAATGGAACTGAAGCTAAGACGCATGTTCTAACGAGAGGCTTCGTGTGGTGATCCACGAAAAAGGGATTCTAGAACGGGCAGGAAGGTGGCGGGCGGGCGTGGACAGGAGAGCCCGAAAGGGAGGTCTTGGCGGTGTTGAAAAAGGGGTTGTCCGTTAAGCTCTTTAACTCACGGTCAGACTGCCAGGATTGGATAAGCTTCCACGGGACTCCACATGTGTGCGCGGACATGTTGTGGCAGCTGAAAAAAGTAGCCGCGACGGGCAACGGCAACGTGGCCGTAAATAGAGGGAGCAGGCACGCGGCTATTTGGAGACGAGAAGGCGTTCATATATCGGTGTATATTCAAATCAGACCTCCAACGCGAGATCACTGCACGCGCGATCTCAGATCTGTCACCCGCCAGCTTGATCGTCTTTGATCGTGCGACTGGGGTGCGAAGGGCCCTGATCTCCCCTCTCCCGCAGCGTTTTTTCATATATATATCACCAGCCTGGTGTGTTTGACAGCTTTCCCCCCCTTCTCGTCCAAGTCACCTCCACATCCCTCGCCATGTCCCATCGACATGTACCCCGTCAACCTGACCGGGACGTCCGCATGCACGAACCCGCCCACCCCCATCCACACGCCCTCATCACCCACCCGCCACACCCAGCTCCTGCCCACCCCCCCCATATCAACGGCAACTCTGCTCCCCTCCCCTCCACCCCCGCAAGCCTCTCAAACGGCACCGCCCATCCCCACCCGCCTACCAACCAAATCGTGTCCCCCGTTGTGGTACCCAATCCACCACCCCCAAACGGGGCAGCACCCACGTCCTCGAGCGTCATTCATAAGCTCGCTGTTGCAAATGAACAGACGTGGCTCTTCATTGGTGCGCCAAGCTCAAATTCTCCGGGTGTGTATTCCGGCCTGAAAACGCATTTGTTTCCCAGGCCGTGTTGCTGAGCAAATGGGTGACTTGGAGCATGCCATCACGGCCTACGAAAACGCGCTGCGGCACAACCCGATATCCCTGTCAGGGCTTACTCAAGTCGCGGGAATCGCTCGGATCAAAGAAAACTATCCAAAGGTAGGCTAAGCGTTTCTGCCAATCCCGTTTTGAAACCCGAGGATGTCCGTCGCGGAGGCCGCCGTGACATGACCTTGTTCCATCTTTTTGTTCTGTTCTCTTCAGATCCGATCCCGATTCTGATGTCACTCATTTGCCCGTTTAGGCAATCGATTACTTCCAGCGCGTGCTTCAACTCCAAGAAGACAACGGCGAAGTCTGGAGTGCCCTCGGTAAGTCGTCCCCTTCTCCTCACCACCGTCTTCGACAACCATCATCGCTTTAGGTCACTGCTACCTCATGCAAGATGATCTCCAAAAGGCCTACTCAGCTTATCAACAAGCGCTCTACCTGCTTCCGAACCCAAAGGTAGGACCCTCCTTTCGGCCATACCTCCCCGCCTCACACTTTCTCTGCAGGAAGACCCGAAGCTCTGGTATGGTATCGGCATCCTCTACGACCGCTATGGCTCCCTCGACCACGCCGAGGAAGCCTTTGCATCTGTCCTCAAGATGGATAAAGGTTGGCATTCTTCCCGAGTTCCCTAAGCTCTTTTATGTACTCATTTAGCAGAACTAGATTTTGACAAGGCTAACGAGATTCTCTTCCGTCTCGGCATCATCTACAAGCAACAGGGTAAATTCGAAGAGTCCCTTCATTGTTTCGATCGCATACTTCGCAATCCTCCCAGTCCGCTCGCTCATGCGGACATTTGGTTCCAGATCGGCCACGTCTACGAACAGCAGAAGGATGTAAGTCTTTTATCTTCTCTCCCTGGGCCATATGAAGGACATTCATCTCTATCTAGCATGGTCGCGCCAAAGATGCGTACGAGCGCGTCGTCGCCGACAATCCTGGACACGCCAAGGTCCTTCAACAACTTGGCTGGTTGTACCACCAGGATGGTTCGTCTTTCCAGAACCAAGAGCTCGCCATCCAGTATCTTACCAAGAGCCTCGAGGCCGGTTAGTTGTGTTGACCACCTTATGAACGCCGCTCATCGTTTTGTTTCATTTGCAGACTCGTCTGATGCCCAGAGTTGGTACCTGCTCGGTCGTGCCTACATGGCTGGACAAAAGTATAACAAAGCATACGAAGCGTACCAACAGGCCGTTTATCGCGATGGGCGCAACCCAACCTTCTGGTGCTCCATTGGGGTGCTCTACTTCCAAATCAATCAATTCCGCGATGCTCTGGACGCCTATTCGCGCGCCATCAGAATCAACCCATACATTTCCGAGGTCTGGTTCGACCTTGGAAGCTTGTACGAGAGCTGTAATAACCAGATCTCGGACGCAATCGATGCGTATGCACGAGCCAGCGAACTTGATCCTGGTAACCATGTGATTTCACAACGTTTGCAGTTGTTGAAGAATGCGCAAGCGACGGGCGGGCAGCTCCCTGCGGCACCTGGACCTCAGGATGTCCACCCGACTGCCTATGCGAGTGCCGTCGTCCCCCCTCCCGGCCTTACAGGCCCTCCTCTTCTCCTGCAATCCACGTCTACATCGAGCGCTTCGCGCCCATTGTTCAGATCAGATTCACGTGGGCCGTCTAACGGAGACAATGTCCATTTGCCGCCACCCCCAGCTCCAGTTGGTGGACGATCTTCACCCGGGCCATTCCGAGGAGGACCACCCCCGCCAGTTGTTCTCGACGAGTCGCGCCACATGCCCTCGCACACGCCGTTGGCTCCAATGGATGTTGACCGCCCACCTCATCATCGCGATTTTCCTGGTTCTCGTGAGCCTCCGACACGGGGCCCTGCTGGCCATCAAAACTTGTTGCTCCACCACCCCGTGCCTCAGCCTCAGGTCCCCACTGAGGAACTGCGCGCCTCTGCTGCGCATGTCTCGGCTGGACATGGCCCGGAGTTCTTCAACCGTCCGATACGTGCGCCGTCTACATCTGCCTCGCCTCCGCCGCCACCACGTGCGCGCTCCCCTGGACCCGGATACCAGGCGTATCCCCCTTCAGGTCGTCAGCCGGTTGGCCCAGGAGCGTCGACCGCGCCACGGTCTCCTTATTCGCGGGAGCCCTTGCGTCAAGGTGAACGAGACTTGCCATGGGATCGCCGCGGACCCCCGCCGGATCACCATCGCGACTGGGAACGGGGGCGGCCAGATTACCCTAGCCATCACTCGCAACAATCATACTATGCGTCTCGCTCTCCGGGTCCTCACCACCGTGGTGCGAGCCCGATGGAGACATCCCCTCGTTCTGCGCATCCCTCTGCTCACCATTCACGACCGTTTTGGGAGTCGAAACCACCAGCTGGACCCCCTCATCCCCGCTCGCCTCCACCTGGACCATCTGCACCACATGAGGGTGGGCATTGGCGATATGATCCGGCCCGATTTGACGCACGCGAGACTCCCAGACAAACGGAGGCAGGGTTGGATCAACGTCGGCAATCAATTACGATGGCGACATCACCGGAAGGTGCTTCTCGCGTCCCACTGCATGTCAGCAGTAACAACAGCATGCGCATGTCGGAATCTCCCAATTCAACGCCTGCTCCTGATGGAAAGGATCGGCGGAGGAAGCAGAATAAGGAGAGGGATTCGGACACGCAGAGTGTTGCGGGATCGATTCCTGGTGATGCACCCAAGAAGGAGCGCAAGAGGCGTCAGCGTCGCACCAAGGAGGAACAGTCTGCGAACTTGTCGGGGTCGTTCAAAGTGGGATCATTCTCTGCCAAGGAGGGACAGGACACGTCAAGTTCGAACGGTTCTGGTAGTCGTTCGTTGCAGCCATCCCCGATTACTGCCACACCTCGCCCGCCTTCGCGTGTTGTTGATGAGGACTATGATGAAGGTGTCGCGGATGCGCTTGTCGTACTGTCTCAGTCCCACAGTGCACCCATGCACTCGCCCACGCTTTCAAACGGCAGCAGACATACAGCAACATCTCCACGACCGGGAGTCTCTCATCGCGGATCGGTGTCCACGACTGGTAGTCGTCCGTCTCCACCTGGGAGCGGATCTTTGAAACGGCCGTTAAGTCCTGGTATTGACGAACTGGACAATAAGCGAACACGAGTGGACCCGATGAAACGCGGGCCTCCATCACCTGCGGGGCGACACACGCCAGTTCCATCCTCGCGACCATCGCCGATACCGTTCCGAACTCAACCTACGTCTCACTCACCGGAGTCTCGTCAACACGCTGAAGGTGGACACGCGTATCCCACCAGCCCGCCTCCGATGCCGATGTCCCTTCCTCCACACCCGCGTCCGATTGGTGCTGGCCATAGTTCGCACGCATCGTCGGCATCCATTGCTTTGCCACCGATTGCGACGCTCTCTCCTGCTTCTACTGTGCCATCTCCCACAGACGACAGGATGGTGATCGATCACCGCACCGCATCCCCGCCTTCGAGGGGTAAATTGTCTGATGTGATGAATCCTGTTGCGGGGTCTCCATCGACCCGTCCTGTTGCGTCACCTCCGCGTTTGCATGAAAAGAAGGACACCTCCCCAGCGTAGTTTTCTGTTTGGTGGATGCGACGAATATGACGAAGACGATATGAAAGTACTGCTTATTTTTCACAGACCTTAACTACCACGTATATGTATTAACGCACATATGTACATGTATCTTTTTGCATTGGCCTTATAATTTGGTTGCTTTTTCCCCCTCCCTCTTTCATTTTGTTTGGTGCGTGGAAATTGGATAGGACAACGGCTTTTTCGCTTTTAGCATTTTTCGTTTGTTGGATAATATACAAACACCTCGAGGCACCGTCGCTTAGAAGTTCGGTTCGTCACTCCGTTCCCTATTTATCTGAATACCCGCTCTTAAGGCACCACTTTTTTTGGTCTGTCGTCCGCCAGCACGCACGGCACGCACAAAACACACACACGCACGAACACCACACATTCCTTCTATTTTTCTTGGTTTGTTTCTCTGTAACCTTTCTCCCACTCGAATCTCGCGGACCGAGAACCTATAGCGCGTGCAGCGAATCGATATTTAAAGAAGAAGAAAAAAAAAAGAAGAAAAAAAGGGAACGCTTTTCGGGGATAACGCTCGAGCAACCACACACACACGCCTCGCGGTTGTAATTATTTTTCGTGCGTTCCCGTGCAGCACACACTCCTCTTTGGCGACGATGACGTCTCTCGAGCACGTTCTTTCGGTCGAACATGAACATGAGCGGTTTGGGTGTGGGGATGAGCGGGGGGATGATGATGCGGGTGACGGATGGACGAATCCGGGGTCATCTCGGGAAGGGTCGGATAGGAGTCGAGTGGATAAGGGTGGGGTGGTGGATGTAGTACGGGGCGAGGGAGGAGGGGTGCCGGAAGAACGACGGATGGACGACGAGCAAGACGAGGAAGGAGATCAAGAGGTGAGCATCATCGTGGTCGACGACGGCGGTGGGGAAACCGAGGACGACGACATCGACATCGCTATGATCGTGGACGGCGAGGCCGAGGAACATGCTGTAACCGGGAATGTAGGCGTGAGCGCGAGCATGGACGCCTCTGAATCCGCCTCTGTGTCTGTGTCTGTGTCTGTCTCGTCTCTGTCACCACCGACACCACCACCACCACCACCACGCGGGGGCTTCTCTGAAGGGGTTTCGCCACCTGCTTCGGCGTTCCGATCGCAATCGCGTCCGGGGTCGGTTTCGCGGTCGCCGTCGCTGTCGCAGTCAATGTCGTCGATCAAGGAGGCGCTAGAGACGGGCAAGTCGTCTGCAGCGACGTCGTGGACGCAAGCAGAACGACCGAGTGGGGATAGCGAACGGCGGCCGAGCGCGGAGCAGCACTGCGTCAAGGGTAGGTTGACGCCGACGGAAGAGGATGGGGACGTGGAGACGACGGGGCTCCCGCCGCGCGTGGCACGCACGAGTGCAGGTGCGGACGGAGGTGGAGGGTTCAAGCCGCGGAAGGAGGCGGTGCTTGTGACGCAAGAAGAGGATATCGGTGAGGAGGGGTGGCATCCGTTGCGGTATACGGGCAAGGCGCGGTCGCAAGAGGACGCGATCGGGAAGGAAGAGGACGAAAAGGGGGGTCGGGAGGAGGAAGACGTGGGTTCGGTGCGTCCGATGGAGAGCACGCTCGGTGGCAGAGCGTCGCTGGACATGTTGAGCGAAAAGGACCGGTGGCGGACGTTTGGGTCGTCTGGACGAAACTCGCGGCATTTGCGTCTCGAATTCAAGTCGCGATCGCCGCAACCTTGGGACGAGACGGATCGACAGACGGACAATAACGAGACGTACATGTCGGATTATTACTCGACGCTCAACTCGAAGAAGTTTGAGACGCTGCAAAAGGGGTGGGTTTACGCGCTCAAGTGGTGTCTCTCGTTTTTTCACTCATTGTGGGTGCTAGCCGTCGACGTCCGCTTATTCCACGTTCGGCGTATTATTTTGGACCCCCTCCAGCTGACTCTGCGTTCGGGACGCCTCCGATGGGACAACTGGGTGTGCACCATCCACGCGAGATAGTGCGGATCGAACGAGACTATACGGGTGGGGAGTTGATTCAGTTTTCGCCGATATATCCGTTGGAGTTGGAAGGCCGGGTGAGCGGAATCACGTCGTCTGGGCTGTCTCTGTCTGGTCTGACTGGGGTCTTGGCAGATCACGCACACACAGTTCCTGCAAACGATCAACGACATGAACGAGATCTTGATTTCGGCGCATAGCACACGGCGTGCGTTTATCGACAACTTTCTGGCTGTGGTGACGTTGCAACTATCGACGCTGGTGATGACGTCGCATTATACAAGGGTGAGCGGCAGAAGGTTGGGCGTGGGAGAGCGTCTTGAGAGGCTTTTTTACAGGAGATGCGACGGCTGAAGCGAAAGATGGAGGAACTGAACACACAGCTGTACAACCCTGCCGGGCTGAACATACTTTGGCCACAAACGGTGGCATTCCTATTTGTGAGTGATTGTTTTATGTGCGCTATCGAGAACGCGGTTGACGATGGGGTAGTTGGAGATTGAGTACTATGTGAGTCACCGAGCTTGGGATACGTGTTTCGCAGGCGTGATTCTTGACCTGCAGTGACGTAATCTGTTACGGTATATATCGGAGTCTACATAGTATACATAGTTGGGGGTGAGCGGGAGAGTTGTGTATCCGACGTGGCCGTGCCGTCGGGACCACGCAAGAGAAGGAAGCCGCGGATATGAAAATGGGTTTATTTGTCGCTATTTGTTCTCCTGAGAGAGGTCGATTGGCATTCAAACGGTTGGTGTGGGTCGATCACAGACGACGATGAACTTTCCCTCCCTCTCCTCCTCCTCCTCCCTCTGGGACGTCGTTCCACAAAATCCCTCCCAGTTCTCTCAACTCCCCGACGACGACTTCCTCGCTCTCCTCCAAAAACAGTTCCCACACCCTGACGCTACAGATCGTGCCCACCGGCTCTCTCCCCCCTCAGACGATAGCAGTCCGAGTCCCCCTAGCAACACCGATGCCCCATCCCGACGCCAGTCCCTCATCCTCCGCGCACCCGATTCAGACGACGCCCCTCTCAAGCGCAAGGCGAGCGATGACGACCTCGAGCAGGGTCCCAGTTCAAAGAACCAGCACACCGGTCCGTTTTTCTTTCTCTCGTCTCCAGATCCCCGGTCCCAATCTCTCTGCCCAGCCGACGACCCGAATCCTGCCCGAAAGTCCATGCCCTCGCGACGCAAGTCGACGGGCAATCCACAGGTCTGTTGACGCGCGCATCGCCTATCGTATCTCTCATGTCCCCCCCCACACACAGCAGGACGAGTCTCGTCTCCTCAAACGCAAGGAGCAAAACAGGGCAGCGCAGCGGGCGTTTCGGGAGCGCAAGGAAAAGCACGTCAAGGATGTGAGTGGTACCCCCCCGCCCCCCCTGTCTCACCCATCTCATCCCTTGCAGCTCGAAGACAAGGTCGCCGCGCTCGAAGCCAAAAACGAGGCCACCGAGGCTGAGAATACGAATCTGCGCGATCTCCTCACCCGTCTTCAGCAAGAGAACCTTGCGCTCAAGGAGGCGCAGTTTACCTTTGCCGTCCCAAAACCCCCTCCCGCATCCTTGCCCACACCATCGCCGAGCACTTCCATGCAACCCCCTGCATTCAGTTTCTTTGGCGCCACACCATCCCCTTTCCCTCCTACGTCTGCGCCTTCTCAGCCAGCCGCTTCTTCGAAGCCCCCCGCATTTGGCTCCGACGTGGACTGGACATCGCTCACCACTTTTGATCCGTCTATGCTCAACGTACTGGACGAACCCTCAGAGGTGCCGATGCAGACAGACACTGTCCCCTCTCCCTTTGGCCAGTATGCCTTGCCACAGTCATACAAGACAATCGCAAACAACCCCCTCCTCATGTCGTTCGTTGACGAATCGCCACTCTCGGCATCATCCAATACCACATCATCCAACACTTTCGACCAATTTGCCTTTAACAACAGTAGCTTTGCTTCAGCTAACACTACTTGGACTTCGACGTCAACGCTGCCTTCCTCATTTTCCCAAAACAACGGCCAGTCCGATTTCCTACATTTGAATCATAGCCTCGATGAGCTGTTTGGCGGTAATTTTGTGGCCAACCAGGGTCCTCTTGATCTCAGTGCACTCGTGGACAGCACCTCCATGTCACCTGTGTCCCATGGCGGCGGTGCTAAACCTGCGTCAGTGGCTCAGCAACCAATACCGTCACCAGTCTCAAACTCGGCAACTTCATCACCAAGCAGCACCACCAATTCACAAAGTCCGTTCAGTTGGACAACTATATCGCAACCTGGGGAGAGCCCTCCTTCCTCTTGCGAATCTGGACCAAGTGCAAGCAATGCCAACGAATGTCGACCGATCCTCGTGAGCCGGTCTGATATTGCAAAGCACATCGCTGCAGAAGGCCTATCGCCTTTCACGGAGCCAGACTCATCCCTCCGCAAGACGTCTGACCTATCGTCCGGCGACATAATTTCATGTCAGGGCTCAAAATTCCCCCGGACAAAGGAGAGTCCGGACAACATTGAAGTGCTCAAAGCCTGGAGATGTATCACTCAGGATCCCCATTTCAAGGTTCGTGTGTGTACCCCCGTGTCTTGAGAAGCTTGGCCCTGAGCCAGCGTTCGATTCGACAGGACGTCGATATGAACGAGCTGTGTGCCGAATTTGCAAAAAAGGCTCGATGCGACGGGACCAAGGTTGTTTTGGAGCCCGAAGGGGTGCATCAACTGTTTGAAAAGTTCAAGAAATTGCAATCACAAATACCGCTACTGCAGCCACCATCGGATCGTTCGAGTTCGTAGTCGTTGTCCTTGTTGGGTATATAGGGCGGGGGTTTATCTATAGCGTTTTTTGTTTATTTTCCTTTTATCCTCGTTTTGCTCATGCGTGTACCATCTGTTGCTCATTCCAGCCGTTCTAGCTGTCCCTCCCTGTTCACATATGTAAATCTGCATAACTTTAGACTAACTACTAGTGACCATTTCAACGTCCGTATATTTTTTTTCTTATCCTCCCTACCTGTATCTGACGATGTTTGGCGATTTGGCGCTGGGGCCCCACTCTAGGGCGTAACCCCTTTTTCTGTTGCACAAGCCCATCGGGAGTGGCAATGCATGTATAAACACAGCCACGCTCCCTCCTGAACGACGGCCAGTTCCGGCATGCGCAGGAACGCCACTGTCGTTCGATCAGACCGGCGCAATATACGTTATCTGTCCTGGTTCCCCGCGCTCGGCACAGCCTCTACTAGTTACAGCCGCCGCATCGTGCTGGGGTGCCGGCAGGTTAGGATCAATGATGCAGTTCGGGCAAGTCGGGTTTGGGGAGAGGGGAGAGCTGCGATCATGCAGTGGTGTGTCACTATTTTCATGATTCAATGAATAGATCATCATTGAGAGGTTTACACATGTTTCTTTTTTTTTCTTGTTTTTTTTTTTTTTTTTTCAACTTGAAGGCTAGCCGGAACAAATGGAGAGAAAGAACTCGAAAAAGAGTGTGGACATGGTCAGGGACGTATCCGGGCATTTGTTTTATCCCCGGGTTCGGGACAAGCGCAAGCGAGAGATATATCTCTTCGGAAGTCGGTCGGAGCTCATAGATATGCCCCTCGCAAAAAAAGAAAAGCAGAAAGGAGGAAGGGATAAAAAAAAGACAAGTGACCGGGTGTTTGATAACACTTTTTTACGTACGCAACATACACGAAAAGGGCCTTTCGAGTGAATCGAGTACTTACTTCAACACATGGTGTTCCACCTTGAAGCATGGCAGCGCGGGCGCTGGCGCTGCGGTATGTGGTACGTCAACGTGTTGATATGGGCCTGTGGAAAGAGGAGGCGCAACGCCCAGCGGGTATGAATCTCTTTCTCTTGTTTCGTTTCGTTTCGCTGTTACGTTGACAAGGTAAATTGTGTTCGATGCGTGTACGCGTGGGGACGAAGACTCTGATTCTGGATGTGACGATAAATGATGATTAGTATGATGATGAGGCATGATAAGATCATATAATATTCACGGTCGGAAGCGGGCCGGGTCGCGTGCCTCTACGGAATTTTTTCGCGCGTTCATTCATTCAATATTCATTGGCAGCAGCGTGTAGCAGCGGCTAATATCGGAATGTCGTTCCGGAACTTCGGACCTGGATAGGCATGGCATTGAAAAGAGGACTGGCGGGTCAAATCGTATTTTTTTTGTTTGTTCCACCCCCCCCACCCCCCTTTTTTTTTTGGGAGAGCTGCATCGCGTCGGACATATCGGGCTGACCCGGAATGATGGCGGCGTTGATTGGGCCGGCTATTTCGAAAAAGAAGTGGACTGTGGCGCGGAAGTGAGCGAGAGTCCGACGGGCTTTTGTTGGTTAACCATGACCCTGGGTGTGTTACGGATGCCGGTAAGTATACGCAATGTTGCCGTCGATCAAGTCATACTGACTGACAACACGGCGATACGATATCGACTCATCAAGTATGTGACTGGAATGAACTTTGATGGCTTCCCGGAAATTCTGCGGTGAACGGATTTCCTAAGGAACGAAGAAGTTGTGTTCGTTCAGGAGCGATTGCGTCGTTTTATCTGTTGAGACGGCGAGAAGCGTGTGTACCACTGTCAGAGATTGAAGAGAGAGATTCGCCGTCACCGTTACGGATTCGTTGACAACAAGTGCGTGGGCAGAGTGCGGCTACAAAGAAAAAGAAACTTCTATCGACGGAACGCTCGGCGTACGTGGGATTGGCCCATCTATACCGCGACGATGCGTCCAGCCAGAGCCCTCTTGTAATCATTGTTGCAATACCGTTCCATGGCCGCTGCACTGACATGGCAATAGCCTTCTGATTTCATTGGGGTCCTTTGCACAGGATGACACGTGAAAAGGTACGGGTCCATGTCCGAGGAGACCTCATGCACATGCCCGCTGAGCGGGCCCCGAGTCGCGCCCTTGTGGCAACTTGAACTGAACTTAAACGCAGCGAGGATAACCTAAGACATCGATGATACGAGTTAGAAGGGTGTAGATCATCAGTGTTCTCCAGCTGAGTGTAACGCCGTGCCCCCAAAACTAGTGAATCCGAGTCCCGACTGGGATTGGCTTGATCATCCCGACACGCACTCACTTACACTAAGCGAGTAGTATCCATAACATCTCGAGGATCTCAGGCTGATGTTCTGGCAGGAACGAGACTTCGCGTCACTGGACCATACCCATTTGGTAACTGAGTAGGCCAATTTGTTACTTTGCGCTTTCTATACCACCAAGGATCATCATCATCTTGAAAAAGTCCTGAACGTGGAAGAATGTCACATTCGTAGTACCATGGATGTATGTCATATACGACATCAATAGCCAAGTCACAGTGCCAACGGCATCATCTCTGCCCACCGCCAGCGGTTCGTCTTCGAGGATGCTGCCCCATAGTACCATAGTGTGTCTGTGTCTCGGTTGCCCTGTTTTCGTGCAGTGTTTGGATGCCTTGATTTGTGAGTGCCTCCCGATCATCTTCATACACTACCAAAGGGCAAATAAAAGAGCATTCAAACTAGAGTCGGTCCACTTACAAAATGTCAACTCTTCGAGCGTGCGTCCAGAGGTTTCCGGAAACATGAAGTAGACAAACACGACCTGGATCGCATCCCAAACACAATAGCTATACATTTCAATATTCATCTCCTCACGTTCCACGATGGATAAAAGCTCACACAATGTACCATCTCCAGCCTGTCCGCAATGATATCAGAATGCCAGATCAAACACATACGAAACCAATTTGCACGAACCTGCAACTTCCATCCCAATAGGATTCAAAACCTGACTAATAAATGCTGCTAGGCGGCTCGACCACAGATAGATAGCAATACCCCTGGCTCGGACGTGGAATGGGAAGAGCTCGACCAGATAGCCTGTTTACATCCCGTTTCGTCACAACCGATGATGCAAACAACGAGTACTGACCATAGGTCAATGCATCAAATCCCATGTTGTAAGCCGGACTAAACAAAAAGATAAACCTATATACATACATCATGTGGTGAGATAGAAATACACATTCGATGGATGTCACACTCACAAGATGGACAATTGAGCAGAGATCTTGCTGTGGGTGAGCGAATAATTTGCACTAGCAGCCGTCCAAGCGATAAACACAACGAGGACAGAGATTGTGCACAACTACATATAGCTGTTAGTCAGGAGTATTGCCCATAACCTGCAGACAGACACTCACCAAAAAAATCTTCCGTCGAGGGTACCGAGTCACTATCAATACAAGAACTGTTGCATTCACATAACCAAAAATGGACCTGGAAAAGTTGATGATGTTCTTAGTCCGACTATCATGAATGCCACTGTTGTCCAAGATCAAGGAAAGGTATTGTCTGTAGACATCATAAGCAATCTGTCTGACGGATGCAACACATTGCGAAACGCACATCATTAATCCCAGTCCAGTCCAATAGACGGAAATGCCAAGGAATACCGTAACGACAACCCTTCGTCGCATCCCTGGTGTCGAAAAAACTCCCCAGCCTTCCTGGGCAATCTTCAGCTCTGCCTCTAACGTCTTCTCAATCTGAACATATTCTGCATCAATGAACTCTAACCCTTTATCTCCCTCCCCGTGATACTTGACGAGAATGGCATAGACATCATCTTTCCTCCCCTTGGATATAAGCCAACGAGGTGACTCTGGGATAAACCATATAAAAACAACTTGAAGAAGACTAGGTGCCATTTGAAGTAATGATGGAATTCTCCACCCCCAATTACCAGACATTGAGAAGGTCCACAGGGTTGCGCCTGCAGCAGCAACGGAACCTAAAAGGGTCAACTTGATAGATAATACAAAACCTGACTTCGATTCACCTAGGGAATAACAAGAGTTGAAAAGACCACTCAAAACAGTGCGTTCCTTTGGGTATGAAAGTTCTTTATAAATGGATAAACCACATCATAGGATTCAAGATAAAATTCCCGACGTACCCCCAATCAAAGAAGAGGCTGATATAATAGAGAACGTGTTGGCGAATCCGAGCATAAAACGTCCAGCGGTGAACATGAGGACTATAATCTCTTAGGATAAACAGCAACCGAAAACAAAACAATCACTCACGATTCAACGCAAACCCTTGAATTATAGCCGCCATTATCGAGACTAGTCCGGCAAGCAATATCGGATATCGTCTTCCAAGTTTGTCGACAGCAAAAGGTGCAAACGGGACGGCAGAAATGGAACCCAAAGCATACATGGAAACTATGAAACCTA
>JBBPUL010000068.1:0-46282 GCA_038094675.1 Spongispora temasekensis
CACTCTGCCCCCCCACCCCTCTCCACCACCGATGTGCAACACATCCTCAACACCATCACCCATGCCTGGGCCCCATCCACCAAAGAGACCTACGGCTCTGGTCTCCTCACCTTCCATACCTTCTGCGACTCCAAAGGGATCCCTGATGAACAATGCACCCCGGCCTCATCTCGGCCTTCGTTTCCATCCTCGCCAGCCTCTACTCCGCCTCAACTGTATCCAACTACGTTAGTGGTGTTCACACCTGGCACACGATCCACAGTTTACCCTGGTCATTCAGCTCAAACCCAGCCGAGCTTGACGCCCTCCTGAAAGCTGCCAAAATTCTTGCCCCGAAGTCTTCCAAATGTGCGCCTCATGAACCCTACACCATCAGCATCATCACACAAATCCATGCCCACCTCGACCTCAACCTGCCCCTCCACGCTGCTGTCTTCGCGTGCCTCACCACCGTCTTCTTCACCACCGCTTGGACCGGAGAGTTCACCGTACCCACCCTCTCTGCCTTCGATCCCCTTCTCCACATCACCACCTGTGGCATGTCCATCCAACGTGATCGTCAGGGCCTCGAAGTCACCAACTTCCACATTCCCCACACCAAAACCTCCCTTCTCGGCGAGGACGTCAACTGGGCCAAACAAGACGGTCCTGCCGACCCCCATGCCGCCTTGCAAAATCACCTGCGCATCAACAACCCCCCACCAGATGCCCACCTCTTCATGTACCACCAGAAGCGCAACATGGTCCCCCTAACCCGCTTCAAATTCCTGAAGACGCTTGACTCCACCCTCAAAGCTTCTGGCCTGCCCCCCCTGAAGGGCCACGGCATCCGCATCAGCTCAACCCTAGAATACCTCCTCCAGAATGTCCCTTTTGACGTGGTCAAGGTCAAAGGCCGCTGGGCGAGCGACGCATTCCTCATCTACCTCTGCTGCCACACCCAAATCCTCGCACTGTACATGCAAGCCTCCCCGACCTTCCATGATGCCTTCATTCGCTACACCATGCCCTCGCCAAGCTCCTTTCTCCCCTCGTGAGTCCTGCTCTCCTCCTAACTACTGGGTGTGCCGCTAACCGCCGCGTGCGTCGTCGCCCACTCCTACCTCTGGGGTTCACAGCTCCTGCCAACCCGGCAGGTGACGGCTTCCATTCCAGACTGGTGAGCGCTTCGCGCTCTCGCCCAAACACTCTCTCCCTCTCTCCTTCGTCATTACACTCCTGTAGCCTACCCGTAGCATACCCTCCCTCAATACATTCTTTCGCGAGCGCATCCTCTGACGTCCAAAGAACATTCATGTTTCCCTACCTTGAACATACAACCCTGGACTGGCAGCCATTTCATCAACCATGTGCCTGCAACAAACCACCATTGGCTCTGATACCTTGATGGATGTTGTTCTAGAGGAGTATGATTGACTCACTCTCCAAGATGGGAAGTCTGGAGGGAAGAGGAACACCTCCAATAATATAAGCTTTGTGGCTGTTACATCCAGGCATTATAAGCAAAAGGCATTCAATGGGAACTGCCATAATTGTGGCTGGCCAGGCCACAAGAAAGATGATTGTTGGGAGGAGGATGGCAGCAAAGCTGGACAAGTGCCAAATGGATGGAAGCCTCACAGGAAGAAAGGCAAGGGTTTCTTGTCTGTTGGGAGCTCAGCATATGTGGCAACAACAAGTACAGCAGATAAGCAGAACCAACCAGATAGTGCTTGGCTCATCTCAGTCACAGATTATAGTCTCACAATGCTCTTCACTTGTCTCATCCCCTCATCTCTTTGCTTCTCTTTTACTATGTCAGATGTCTTTGCCAGCTCTATATCATCTCTCTCATCCCTATTCATTTCATTACCTCCTATGGAGGGTAATTTTGCTCTGTCACCTTGCTTCTGTTACAACAGATGTGGGTAGCATCAGCCATAGACTCAAAGTGCAATCTAAAGCTGCGAGATAAAGACAGGGGGCAAAGGTTCCAAGCATAATGCAAGGCAACCGGTTAGTACTCCACCTAGATGAGTATGTAGCAATGTCAAAGATGAAGAGAGAGTATCCTTGAGCAAAGATGCTGCAAGGCCAAGAGGTTCTTAGAGAGAACAGAGGGGAGTGAGAGGGTCAAAGATGCAATAGATTGCTATCTTGAGTACTCTCAAGCTAGAGATACATGACCTATACTACACCCCATTTATATGTACAAGTCTCACACACAGACCAAGCTCAGCTGTACACCAGTATGATAAGAGAGGAAACTGAAAAGGGAAACAGGAGATAAGGAAAATGTATTATACACAGCATGAAATGAGTCAAGAAGCTGTGTATGATAGAAGTACATGAAACCTCATGGAATGTTTGAGTCAAAGAAAAGAGATAAGAGATATGTACAGCTATAGCACTGACTAATAGAAAGGCTATGCACATTAAGTAATACAATGCAACAAGAAATGAAGACAATAGAGGAAAAAGAGGGGTGAATTATAACATTAACCCCTTAGTAGGGTCAAAACCCTGATAAAACTTCTACAAGCCTCTGCAAGATCTGACTGGGGATTCACACGTGTTTCTTTCTCTGACAGAGTCAAAGCAGAGGTCTTCATCAGAGACTACCAAGGGTGGAGACTGAGGTGGAGGAACTGAAAGTGTGTGCTCAGAGTGCTAAGAGTAGGAAGGAGTGTGGGAGGAGCAGGGTCGAAAGGACTCTTGGGAGTGGTGGGAGCTTCATGAAGAGATGAAGGAGGAGGATGACCTGGACACAGAAGAGGAGTGATGGTGGTAATAAGGACAGGACATCCAGCTTAGGTGTGACCAGGGAAATGTTGGTGGTAGAACAGGCATATATATTGAAGGTAGTGGATATGAATGTGTCCCAGTCTGTGGTACACAAAGCAGGAATTGTGGTAACAGGTGTGGTTGGAGGGGCAGAAGAGGTCTTCTTAGAGTATACGACATTGGACAGTAGCTTCCTGGATTCAGTCAAATCAGGCCTGAAGGGCATCAATAGAAAGAAGAACTGGGGGTATCTTCAGCTATAGGGACTGAGTCACAAATGATTTCTGAAACTGAAGAAGAGGGTGGTCAGGCGACATAGGTGGAGATGGCAATGGATGTGGGTACTATGATGGATGTAGTTTTGTGAAGGTATCTATTGATGTCCTGGACGAACTCCAAATATCTGAGCTGGTGGGCCATGTCATGAATGAGTCTGAGTACTCTAGAGTAAATTGCTTGGATAGAGGCTCTAACCAAGGAGACTCTGTAATGATTGTTATTAACAACGGCGGAGAACAGGTGAGGGAGGCATTCCAGCTGGAGGTAAACTATAAAAAGGAGAAAGAATAAGGATAAGGGGTCTGTAAAGGCTGAGATGCCTTGAAACATATGGAGGTCAGTGAAGAACTCATGGAGCATACTATGCTCATTGTTGGTGGAGTCAGAGGACTGAAGTGTATGGGCATGAAGGAGGATATCTATGGAGATAATGGGGTCAGTGAGGCAGGTGGATCCAGGACTAAGACTAAGTAAGGAGTATCAGGGTTAGGAGGTGGAACATCTGCTGCCACCACCACAGCATCCTCAGAATGAGAAGAGTTGGCCATTGGCAGAGAGGAGGGGCAATGTTATGATTGGCCTCTTTTCTTCCTTTCTTCACTCTCATTTCTCCTGAATTGTATTACTTAAAAGTGCACAGCCCTTTAATTAGTCAGCATTACAGCTGTGCATTTCTCTTATCTCTTATCTGTGACTCATACATTCCACCATGTTCCATGTAGTTCTATCATGCACAGCCTTCTGACTCATTTCATGCTGTGCACAACTCATTTCCCTTATCTCCAGTTACCCCTTTCAAATTTCTCTCTTATTGAGCTGTAGCACTGCTTGGTCTGTGTGCAGGACTCTTACATATAAATAAGGTATAGCACGAGTGGTGTATCCTTAGCTTAAGCATACTCAAGATAGCAATCTATTGTGTCTTTGACCCTCTCGCTCCTCTCTGCTCTCCCTTTGAACCACTTGACCTCATGGCATCTTCACTTGAGGATACTCTACCTTCATCTTTGACATCACTACATACTCACCAAGGCAGAGTAGTGACTAGTCTCTGTGCATTGCACTCAAAACCTATGCCCCTTGTCTTCACCTTGTAGCTTTAGGTTGCGCATCAAGTCTATGGCTGATGCTACCTGCACCTGTCATAACAAAAGGCTCAAGCTCTTCGAAAGTGACTACCCTTGTTGTAGCTCACAGCCATTTTGGCCCCTCCATTACCTCTGAAGCAGCACTCCCGCCCACCACCACCACCCATCACAACTTCTTCCTCTTGGAGGTCTACCATGCCCCCTATCCCCAGCTTCAGAACCACCATGCCCCCTTCACTACCCAGCCCAAACCCTGCACTACCAATGTCTTTGAAACCCACCAAACTCTGTCTTGCACAACCCAAGGCCTTCTCAGGCAAACAACATGATGCCATGCCCTGACTCACTCAGTACAATGGTGCCTCACCATAAACATCGATGTCTACTCCACCAATGAGAAGAAAACCAGATTTGCCCTGTCGTTTATGAACAATGGAAGCATCCTCACCTGGGCAGATACTTTTATGGAGGAAAGCATGCGAGGAACCAACATGACCCTAGGGTCTTTGGACAAGTTAATCAAGAAGTTTAAGGCTCACTTCAAGAGCCCCAACACCACCACCAATGCCTTGACCTGGTTAGCTACCTATCACATCAACGAATGACATGACAGAACCTTTCAACCATCCCTCAGTCAATATATCTCAGAGTTCTGAAACCAAGTCATAGCGGGGCTCAACGAGGCAGCTACCATCTGCCACTACTTCTTGATGGGTATTCTCCCCTCACTCTCTGAAAAAGTGTACCTCATGGACACCATTCCCACTACCATCGACGATTGGATCAAGAATGCCTCTCATCTCGATGACCAGCACAAACGTGCTAAGCTTGTTGCTCACCAGCACAAGCATTCCTTAACCCCCACCTTCTTCCCTTGCCTCACTCAGACCCCTCGTGATAAAGACCCCAATGCCATGGATGTGGACACTGTCTGCATTCCCAAACTCACCCCTGAAGAGCATGAACGTTGCTTCAAACAAGGACTCTGCCTCTGCTGCAGAAAATCGGGCCACTTTTCCAATAAGTGCCCCACATTCAAAGACCTTCCCCCATGCCCCAAATCCAACTGAAAGGTCGCCAAAGCTGAAGAAGAAATACCAGGTCTCATGGATGAAGATGACAATGAAGAAATCCATGTAGAAGCTGTAGGGGTGAAGGATTTTTAAAAGGAAGGACTTCTTCGATGCAAGTACCTCCCAAATGTTTCATTTCTTGTGCACCTGTACTAGTATCCACATCAAATAGAGCCATGCATATTCCCATTCAGCTCATGGTACCTTCACACACCATGAAAGTTGTCAACTCTCCTGCTCTCATTGACTCTGGAGCAGAAATCTCCTGTCTTGACTGGGCTTTTGTCCAAAAACACTGACTCCCTTGCACCTGCCTTGAACAACCAATCCGCATCCACAACGTGGATCAATCAGTGAACTCAAATGGAGACATCTTGTTCTCCACTGAACTCTATGTCTCTGTCAGAGAAGGGGTTACCCAAAAGGTCCTCTTCTATCTTATGAACTGCAGAAAGGAAAGCATCATCCTTGGCCTTCCCTGGCTCTGCCTCACTAACGGGCCCACAATCGATTGGGAGAAACAAACCATCTCCATTCCAGAGGTCCTAGATCAATCTGCAGACCTATACCACACCTATGTTGCTGACCCAAAGTGACACAACTCCCACTACCATGCCCCACCTCTACAAGGCTTTGGAGAAACCTCGATTCGGTGTGTCAATATGACTCCTGAAACCCACAAACACCTACACATGTATTTGGACATCCAATCAGAAAAAAATGCAATACCAAACTCTTAGCCATTACTCCATTAACCATGTCACTTGAGGAGGACCATATATCCTGCCCTCTGCCACCATCGCCTGCTACTCTGAAGCTATTAAGCTCACGGAAAAAGCAGGGACCCAGACCCAGGACATCACCTTGCCTCCCGAATACTCTGACTTCACCAAGGTCTTTGAAGAAAATGACTGTGAATCCCTGTCTCACCCTTATGATCACGAAATCAATCTCAATGAATCCTTCATTTCAAAGATCAGGAAAATCTACCCCCTATCCTCTGAAGAACAGAAAGCAACCAAAGCATTCCTCGACGAAAACCTTTGCTCTGGGAAAATTTGCCCTTCCAAGTCTCCACAGGCCTCCCCTTTCTTTTTCATCAAAAAGAAAGATGGCAAGCTCCATCTATGCCAGGACTACTGGTACTTGAATGAGCACACCATCCATGATGCATACCCCCTACCCCTCATATTCAACCTCGTCAACAAGATCAAGGGAGCTAATGTCTTCACCAAATTCAACGTTCGCTGGGGATAAAATAATGTATGCATCAAGGATGGTCATCAATGGAAAGGTGCTTTTATCACCCATAAAGGCCTGTTTGAACCCATAGTCATGTTCTTTGGCATGAACAACTCCCCCTCAACCTTCCAACATTTCATGAACAACTCATTCAGAGACATGATCACTGAAGGATGGCTTGTCATCTATATGAACAACTTGCTCATCTTCTCCCCTGACAATGAGTTCCATATGAAATGAACATGCCATGTCCTTCAATGAATGATGGAGCTAGACCTTCATCTACATCTTAGCAAATGCAAGTTCACCACCCCAGAGGTAGAATATCTCAGCATAATTGTCAAATCAGGTGAACTTGCTATGGACCCCATCAAGCTTGATGGGATCGCTTCATGGCCGACCCCGAAGAAAGTCAAGGACATGTGTTCCTTCCTAGTGTTGCCAGAGCTCCGGCTTTTTATTGGCTCCGAGCTATAGCCAGTGTCAGTTCGAGCCGAGTTACCAGGAGCCTAGCAATGGGAAAAGCCATGCACAGCCTCAGCTAATGTGGCTGAGACTGTGACTCAGAAACCAGCTTGAGCTACATCTAGCTACATGGCCGAGCAGTTACTCTGATGCTTGCTCAACAATTCACATTATTTCTAGGTATTCACATCGAGCAGAATATCACCCGGTCTTCCTTTCATGTGTAACTTTGTGCTAACAAGTTACATCCTGATGCCAATGTGTATGGTCACTGGTGCTACTATTGCTCAGTGCTCACAGATCCATTATCACACCCATATCTGCTGTACTCATATCCTCAAGTTCATACTATGTAGGGGCCAGCAGCTATATCTCTCCATTGGATAAAGTTTCCATTTGTTCTCCTCAGTACCAACATTTTCATATGATCATGTATTCTGGAACTCCCTTTTTCTATGTCCATTGTCTGCCATCTGATATAATCACCATGTCTTGTTTCTAGTACTAAGACTTCAGTGCTTCCCACCTGCTGCAATACCATCCTCCCCCCACACATACTCTTCAACCTCATCGATTTTACTTCTACTCCAAGTCTGAGATGAGTCCTGTTGCCAGGCTCTTAGACAGAACCTTGAGCTCCTTTCCTAGTACTATGTGTTTCCATTCTTCCACACCAAGTGAGGCCAGCAAATACTCTGGCCAATGGACAACATCAACCCAATCTAGCATCTCATTACAGGCATCTGTCATTGAACCGACCACCCCTCCTACAGACAGAACACTGGAGAAACTTTGCATTCAACCACTCAGCCAGCCATGAGGCATACTCATAATGTCAATTTTAGCGACAATGCACCTCTTCATGTTCCTGCTCATGACTTATCTCTAGTCGAATCTGTCCAGTGTATCGAAATAGTCAAAGCACTCAAAACACCATTCCTCAATATACTGGTAATCGGAACAATGATTCATATTCTCATAGCTCACACATCTTTCCAGATGTTTGATGACATCACACCTGCACAATTTGAATCTATACTCCTACTCACATCAGAGTGAAAACAATATCAGGTATTTGCAAAGTAAGTTCAACTATTCAACTCCTACTGTCCCACAACTTAACACACACATTCCACACTTTTTCAGACTTACCTATGACCCTGATTCCTGCAAGCTCATCATGATGGCTCACTACAAGATCCATGAAGTCCCTTTCAATCACTTTTCTCAGTGTGCCAAAACGTTACTCAGAAGCCTCTCCCTATACGGCGTCAGGTGAATGTCATCCTTCAACATGTCCCTCCGAAAGAAAAAGCTATCTGTGATCCCCAACTTCCATCTAGACCTCTGCTCCCTCCTTCACCTTGATCCAGAACACATTCTATTTTGGGTTGGGGAGTGTGGGTTCAGCTCTGGTCGAACAGAGATGGAACGTCAGTTGAAGCTGGCCACCAGGATTTCTCCCAAAATGGATGCAGCAATCATGATATCCATCCACGAAGCACCTTTGAGCCTCCCTTTCCGAGATCACCTGCTTCATTCTCGTTCAGCTCTCCCCCACTCCAACTTCAAAGTAACAGCCCATTCTTTGCAAGAGCCTGTTATTATTGCAGATATAACCTGGCTCCAGGTGAAATCCATCACGTTTCATGTAGCTCAGTGAGGGTCAGATGGTGAGTTTTATTTTGAGGAGAAGGGGCCATTGTATGCAGAAGGGGTGAGTATACTATTGTTCTGGCAAAACTCTCTCCATGTTTATGTCTACATCCCAGACCTTGTTTCCCAACCTTCAAATGGAAGATGTCGAGAGTGTGCTCAAAACAGCCATGAAAAGACTCATTCAACAACTCGCTCAAATGATGGTGGCGGCTGGCACAGATACTCTTGAAGTCACTCGCCTTTGCACATTGTCCGAAATCACATCGTTTCCAGCAGATTGGCCTGATATGCTCCTGTTCTTGCACAGTGCTATACACAGCATGGCTTATGACCATTACTGCAGGTGGTATGGAGAAGATGCCAAACACAAGGGGGACGATGATGATTTGCCATTGGAATCGAGCAAGCAGCTTTGTGTTTGATTGGAGCCAGTAACTACATCGATTGGTGCGTATATAACATGCCGTGTGTTGTGTTACCCTCTTGGCCATGGCGTAGTAAGTAGTACGAAAATGGAGACTCAGTGAGACTGTGATATACATACTACTATGATCTTTTTGAGCATAATTAAGTAAACCCCATCTTGAATTCTGTCATTCACAAAGGAAGCAAGACTTGACCAACATATCTTGCTGGAGGACGAACCCGATGAGTGGGCTCTAGGTGCTGATGGATTTTGTACTAGCCTGTCTCCAGATGAGGCCATGGACATTTTGATCAAAGGTGCTATCTTCAAAGAGGGTGATCATTTGCAGGTTAATGTCACACTATTTGATCTCAATTGAAATATTGTTGTTGCATCCGTAATCATTAGAGGCTTTACTACCATAGTCGTCACTTTTTCTATTAATCTGACATCTGTCTCTAAGTTGGCACATGACCATAAGGAGTCACACGTGTTCAACATTTCAAGTCATCGACTTCTTTATGTGCAAGTTGTCTGTGTCAATGGAAGGTTTAGCATGAAGGAGAGCCTTGGAATGAGTTCTAATTGTACGTTTCTGACTCTGAGACCTCATGGCACTTGATTTCCAAACTAATGAACTCAGGTACCTTGTTCCGAGGAATTGATCTGGTCAGTGGTCACTCGGTTCTTGTGAAGACCAGCAGCTCTTCCAGTAGTTGTGGACCTTTGCAGTGCAAGATCTCTGTGCTAGGTCAGCTGCAGGGGCTTCCAGGCATTCCCGATGTTACCTGGTCAGGCATGGAGTTTGGACTGTATGTCACCATGTTCAGGGATTTGGGTCTAACACTGGAAGATCATCTCAACTCGACTGGACATTCAATATCTGTAAATACTGTTATGCTGATGGCAGAGCAGCTGGTAAGGACATATATGAACTACCAAGTACTTTTCTGAATGACCACTGCAGATAACTTGTCTTCAACACATCCACTCGCACAGCTATGTATATTCAAATATCTGACCACAGAACATACTCCTAGGGTGTGTCCCTTCTGAGCAGCAAATTGGTCAACTTTTCCTTTTCGACTTCTGCCTTGCAAGGACCTATAGGAATCCGAAGACCTACACTTATGTCCTGTTCCATAGTGGCCCTCCCCTTACTGTATCACCTCGGCTGCTACTGACCTATTTTCCTCCCTGAACTTTGACATGGGCAATCCAACCAGCCTTTGGGATGACCTTGAATCACTTTCTTACCTCTTGATATACCTTGTCCGTGGTTCACTCTGAACATTCCATCACACACAGTGTCATTAAAGAAGAAAATAGATGTCTCAGTCGCTGAGCTCTGTAATGGTTTGCCTACTTCATTTGCTAGGTTCATTCATCACATTCGGGAACTCACATTTACGCAAAAGCCTGATTATCCTTTCATTATGTCCCTCTTTTGCAATGTCCCTGTGGACACCTCTGTATCTTCTCTGGTGTTTTTGCCTAAAATCCATACTTGTGAAGAGCCTTGCCAGATGCCAGAGGAGAGTTGGCAGGCATCCACACCATCACCTAAACTCCCTAGAAAGTGAGCATGTGACTCACCTGGTCTCCCATCTATCATGCACAAGAGGTATGACTACTCCATAGTATGTGCTTTTAGTGAACTTATATGCTTCTAGTCAATGACTTGCCAAGGCCCACACATAGCCTTGGTCATCATGAGTCACAAGTGATGAATCACCACCTGCAATAGACTTCATGCAAGAACACATGTATGTTGAATTGTATATGGCAATGTGTAAAATTAGAGATATATTATGTTGTGGTATGGAAAAATTTTAGTTCAACATAGCTCAAGCTATGAGGTGAGCTGTCAAAAGCTGAAGCCATGGCTTTTATGTGATTCTGCTTGTACAAATAAATCAAATCCAGCATAAGCTAACATAAGCTGGAGCTGGCTCTCAGCTAGCTGAGCTGTGGCAACACTATTCCTTTCTAGGGTTTGTGAACTTTTACCAGTGTTTCATCCCCTCTTACTCTGACATCGCCTGCCCACTCATTGACCTTACAAAGAAAACCACAGCCTGGCTTTGGACCCCCCAATGCCAACACTCCTTCGACGAGCTCAAGAGGCTCTTCCTCTCACAACCTATCCTCTGCCTCCCAGACCTCTCTAGACCCTTCGCAGTAGCTACTGATGCATCACGCAATGCCACCAGTGCTATCCTTCTACAGACTGATTCGAATGGGGATTGGCACCCCTGTTCCTACCTCTCTCAGTCATTCTTTCCTGCAGAATGAAACTACAACATCTTCGACCGAGAGCTCCTGGCCATCATCCAAGCCCTCAAATCATGGTGACATTACCTTCGCGGCTCACAACACCCAGTTCAGGTCTTCACCAACCACAAAAACTTGACATATTTTCATTAACCACAAAACAAACCTCAATCACCAACAAGCATGCTGGCTTCTTAACCTTGCAGACTTTGATCTTGAAATGACACATGTCCCAGGCTTTTTGCTCTCCAGACCTGATGCCCTTTTTGCCACCCTAATCGCCTCTCTTCCAAGTCTGACAACCAAGCCATCACCCTCCTTCTGGAAACCCTCTTTGTCTGCATAGTTAATTCTGTCCTCACAACTGCCATCCAAAAACACTCCACAACCAATAAGCTCATAACCCACCTCCGCACCGACATTGAAGGACCAGTCACAGCCCCAAACCTCAGAAACTGCCTTTCTGACTGGCTGTTCAAGGAAAACCTCCTTTATTACTGAGACTGAGTTTATGTCCCTGAGCCCGACTGCCTCTCCATCATCACACATGCCCATGATCACCCCTCCGCTGGCCACCCAGGATTCCTCAAAACCAAATCAACTTGTTGCTTATGATTTTTGGTGGCCCAGTCTCGCCACTCAGGTCTGCCACTATGTTGAGGGTTGCACCATCTGTCAGCAGAACAAGGCTAACACCCACCCCACTGTTCCTCCACTCTCCCCAATAAAATCTCTAGCCTATCACCCATTCCAACAGGTCTTCTAAGACCTTATCACTAATCTCCCCTTATCCAATGGTTTTGATAGCCTATTGGTCGTGGTCAACCATGGGCTTACTAAGGGGGTGATTCTCTACCTCACCAAGAAACACATCATCATTGAGGGAGTGGCAACTCTCTTTTTCCACAAAGTATACCATCGTTGAGGCCTCTATGACAAAATCATCTCAGATTGTGGCCCATAATTCACATCCACCTTCGCTCGAGAGCTTGAAAAGCTCCTGAAATATGACCTCTCCCTGTTCACCACTTACCACCCCTAATCCAATGGTGAAACAGAACATGTCAACCAGGAAGTTGAAACATACCTTTGGATCTTCTGCGGTAACAACCTGACCATATGGGCTGATCATATCACCCATGCGAAATTCACACACAACCACCACCCCCACTCTGTCACTGGCAAATCCCCATTCTACCTCATGTATGGCTTTGAGCCTCGTGCCCTTCCCACAGTACTGGCAGAAACACCGCTTCCAGCCCTGGAAGAATGCCTCAAAGCCCTATCCGTAGCTAGGAACGAGGCACTTGCCACCCATGAACTCGCACGCCAGGTAATGGCATCTCAAACATGCTGCTCATTTACTCCATTTACCAAGGGAGACAAGGTGTGGTTAGAGGCGAAGAACCTTAACTGCCGCATCATGAACCACAAATTCACACCCAAAAGGGAAGGACCCTTTGTTATCACAGACATCCTATCCCCCCTGACTTATAGACTCCAACTCCCAGTAACATGGAAGATCCACCCTATGTTTCACACTTCCCTCTTATCACTCTATCATGAAAACAGCATTTATGGCCTGAACTTCTCAGCTCCACCCCCAGAGCTAATAGAAGGCGAAGAGGAATATGAAATTGAGAAGGTCCTATGCCACAGAGGAACACCCCACTCCCACATGTTCCTGATCCAATAGAAGGGCTACACTACCAAGGAAGACTCTTGGGTTCCAGAATGGAACTTGAAAAATGCAAAGTCTGCCCTCCAGGAGTATAAGAATCTCCACCCAAAGGCCTTCCCTCCCTAAAAGCAATAGCTTTCCTGCCCCACAACACCTACCATCATCTTAGCCCCATCACCTCTTCACTTTTCATTTACTATGTCTAATGTCTCTACCTCATCTATCTCATCTCCCTCTTCTGTGTCCCTTTCAGTACCTCCTATGGAGGACCATCTTGCTTCACCATCATGTACCCCTCCTCTGATGTTGGCCCACACTCCTCAGTGGTACTGGCAACTAACAGTGTGCCTTCTAGCCCTGGCACTGTATATACTGTCCCTATCCTTGAGCTGCCTGCCGACACCCCAAGCCCAGTAACCTCCGTCGACATTCCCCTACACGCCCATACCCTCCAGTCTTCTGACCCCACCGACGACGAGCACAGTGCGCTTCATGAATTTCTCACAGACTCCCACATGTTTTCAGGGATATCAGCCTTCACCGACCCCTCCTCTTTGTTCTTCCTCTTATTCATGGTCTACCTCCAGCTGGAGCATCTCCCCCACCTCTTCTCATCCCTTGTTAACAACAACCATCATGACATCTCCCTCATCAGCACCTCTATTCAGACCATTCATTCTAGGACCCTCGGATATGTCCATGAGTTGGCACACCAGCTTGGATACCTGGAGTTCATCCAAGACATCGATAGATACCTCTGGGAAACTGCCATGGTCACCATCCCCACCAATATCACCATCTCCAGTTATGCCATTTGTTCCCCCTCCCTGTCATCCTTCAAAATCATTTGCACTTCCGTCCCTGTAGCCAATGACACACCCAGTGCCTCATCCTCACCCGTTGACCTCATGGAAGCCCTGGATATCGATGTCCTCCAAGCCCGCTTTAACTGCATCCAAGAGGCCATGGTCCAATGATGCATCCTCAAGAGCAATTTACCCTGCCCTAGTGACCACAATCGCTACCAAAACTCCTGCTTCGTGTGCCATAGATTGGGACACATCCAGGTCCACTACCCCCACTACACATGTCCTTTCTGTCATCGTCACTCTCCTGGTCACACCCAGGCCACCTGTCCCTTCTGCAACCACTGTTCCCCGCTAGGATCATCATCATCTTCTGCCTCCTCTCACAGCTCCCACCAATCCTGTGGGTTATTTCAGTCCTGTGTCCCCTGCACTTCCAGCCGCTCTCAGTGCCTTAGCTGCACACTTTCAGTCCCTCCACCTCGATCCCCGCCAGTATCAGAAGAGGACGATGACTTCTGCTTCAACTCAGTCAGAGAGAGTAACATGTGTGGTTCACCTGTCAGATCTTGCCAAGGTTTGTAGGAAAAAAAAAAAAGTCTCACTAGGGTTTCGACTCTACTAAGGGGGTAATGTTATAATTGGCCTCTTTTCTTCCTTTCTTTGCTCTCATTTCTCCTGTCTTGTATTACTTAAATGCGCACAGTCCTTCAATTAGTCAGCGTTATGGCTGTGCATTTCTCTTATCTCTTATCTGTGACTCATATGTTCCACCACATTCCATGTAGTTCTATCATGCACAGCCTTCAAATTTCTCTCTTATTGAGCTGTAGCACTGCTTGGTCTGTGTGCAGGACTCTTACATATAAATAGGGTATAGCACAAGCAGTGTATCCTTAGCTTGAGCCTACTCAAGATAGCAATCTATTGTGTCTTTGACCCTCTCACTCCCCTCTGCTCTCCCTTTGAACCACTTGACCTCGCAGCGTCTTTGCTTGAGGATACTCTACCTTCATCTTCGATGTTGCTATATACTTGCCAAGGTGGAGTAGTGACCAGTCTCTGTGCATTGCGCTCAGGACCTACACCCCTCGTCTTCGCCTCACAGCTTTAGGTTGCGCATCGAGTCTACAGCTGACGCTACCCACGCCTGTCGTAACAAGAAGGACTTGGACTCTGACCAAGGTGACAGTCGTGTCCACTTCAAACTACTGCATCCTGGGAAGAAGAGTCATCAGGAGGTGAAGCTTGAGCAAGAGGTATACATTGCACTCCAATTTGATATGCTCTCATGCATGGCATCAAACAGTGCCCAA
Organism: Spongispora temasekensis; assembly: GCA_038094675.1. Taxonomy (NCBI): domain Eukaryota; kingdom Fungi; phylum Basidiomycota; class Agaricomycetes; order Boletales; family Boletaceae; genus Spongispora; species Spongispora temasekensis. The sequence goes on from JBBPUL010000068.1 coordinate 15,053, forward strand.
TCATTCATTCACAAATGACTATGTTGAGTGCATCGGCCTGCCAGCTGACACCCAAGCTCAGAGGAAGTAGTGCCAACATACTACCACCTACTACCTCTGATGACCCGCTATTGGACTTGGACAATAGGCCATGGCTACCATGCACCTGTTTGAAGCTACATATGAAGAGCAAGAAGATGGCAGCGATAGGTCTGAAACAACAGAATCCAGACCTTAGGAAGGTCATTTATGCCAGCTATGAGTTGAGTAAATTTATGCTTGTGATTGGTAACCCAGAGGCTTTGCTCAACATGTCCAATTATGCCATTCTCAGAATGTTGACTCTCTTTGGCACCCATGGACTTGAATACATTGCACATCTCACACTTATTGATGCTGCTGAGAGCAATGGTTATGATGGAGAATATGACATCACACACAGGCTTGAGCAGGGATCACAGACACTGTATATTGAACCATTGCAAAACTATGTAGGACTTTCATGTTACAACTCAAACTGCTGACACATTGACTAATGTTTTGTATTTTAGGTTGCCCACCGTCTGGCCTCGTTTCGAAGCAACTTCAAGAAATGCATTGCATTGGTCATGCCCAGTATGCTCAATCTCCAAATGAACTCGTTATAAAGATCCTATAACGGCTGGGAGGAACTAGGAGACTAAGTTCTCTAGTCCTGGCCATCAGGAGAGAGGGTGGGCGCGATGTGTTCACCCCAAAGAGATTCTGGGCAGAGGCATCCAGAAATGGAGCATCTGAGACGACTACAGATGGTCCCGAGGTCCAACTGAGGTGATGCGGCAGAAGCCGAGGCTTTAAACGGGGGGCTGGGACTTGTGCCCGAGGTTGAGAGAGGAGCAGCTGGGACGTGCAGCCGAGCTTGACTGGTTAGCGATAAGGGGAAAGTGAATCCAAGCGTTCCCGAGGTGGATGAAGAAGGGCGGTAGTGGAGAAGATGGGCAGCAGTGAAAATAGTGGACATTGGTGGTAGCGGCAGTGGTTGCAGTAAATAAAACGGTCGGTAGTCGTTCCAAATGGTCAGTGATGAATGTGAGCTAAAGGAAGCTGATTTCTACTTCTGAAGGACAAATCTTTATAGTCCTGGGCATTCCCGAGACTGCGAGACGTAGTGCGCGTATTAAGGAACTATGTAGAGTGACATGCGATGGGAAATATTACATAATGGCCAAGTGGCGATCACGATATGTAGTAATTTGGAATATAGAAAAATGGGGCATTACGAGGGGGCCGATGGAACGGGCACGTGATGTACGGAAATGGACCGACCACTATAGCGAGGTGCCGAGGGTTCAGCCGTGCACTCCATGAGCTCGGCATCGTGTGAAAACGTTCGGAGAGCAACGAGGAAGGGAGGCTGAGTTTGCAGAGCAATAGCGGGCTCCTGGAAAGTGTGAAAAACACCCAATGTAACCGTAGAGGCGTACCGCGCTCTACATCCACAGGGGACTTGCTTCTGACTGTCCCCAGTCAGGTCCACCGGCTTAGTCAGCACAATGCGGAGTTCGGATTTCATGGTGCTCGGTTGTGGTGTTGAAGCCGCATGTCGGTTACTCTCCTTCTTTCACTTCAACTCCCAACATCTCTCCCCAGTCGACAATACCCCAATTCCAATCCTGGTTCGACAAGCAGCACGCGCTCAACAACGCGGGCCTCCTCCACCAACAGGAGGTGCGCAAGCGGTTCAAGTCGGCCATGGAACACGTTGATGCCGGACGACAGGGAAGGTCTCGAGGAGGAGCAGGAGATGTGGGTAGGCGAGTTTGGTGACGTGATGGTGCATGGCGCATAGACTTCAGATCAACACGATTGCTAACGGCTCGGTAGGACCAATGGGACGTGGCGCAAGTCGAGGCTGAGGCTCTCGGGCTCGACACCGAGCTCGAGGCTGACGCCAAGGTTGCAGTTGTCAACGTGGAGCGCATCCAGGCTGAGTGGCTGGAGCGCGCGAGGCAGAAGAAGGTGGCATCCAGGGCCGCAGAAGAGGTGCGAGGGCCGGCCCCCACGCAGGGGACTGCGATGGACATGGAGGGGGTCCAGGCCGCAGTGACTGAGGTTAGCAAGACCTCGGAGGTTTGCTCCTCCATGGCCGAGGTTAGCGAGGCCGCAGGTGGTCGCTCGGTCGCATCGTCGAGCCGAAAGGTACGTCGGGAGGGTTCTGACCATGGGCGAGTACTAATGGATAGCAGCGGGGGTGCGAGGATGACGATGATGACGAGGTCATGTCAGCCATCGTGCCAAAGAAGCGGACAACCGCCAGCACGTCCAACACCGAATGCCTGGGCCCGTGTGTGAAGTGCATCAAGGTCGGTGAAGCCGGGTCCTGCACGAAGGGTACTGGTGCCGCGTGTGCACGGTGCCAGTCCCACAAGATTCGCTGCAGCTGGTCGACCGATCGCGTGACCCTGAAGAGGCAGAGGCCGGGGATGATACCCGTGGTGCTTCCAGCCACCGGTCGCGTGGCAGTGGTGATCGCGCAAAAACCAGGTAAGTCCCTCGGTTCGAGGCTTGCTACCAGCTGACCGTTCAGCAGGTGCTCAGCCGATCTGTGTGACCGCCAAAGCTCCCCGAAAGCAGGCCGAGTCGCCGGTCGTGGTCAGCGACGAGGAAGAGGGTGACGAAGAGACCCCGAGTGAGATGAGAGATCACCGGTCGAAGCCCGGGGTTAAACAGAGTAAAAGAAACGTCCTCGGTAGGTAGTGAGGGAGTCTAGGGGTGCTCGAAAGCATCTGAATCGTCCTCGGCAGGCTCTTCTACATCTTCTCCTGCCATCCTATCTAAATCGTTGTCGTCTAAACCTGTAAGGTCAGTTGCGGTAATGGTAGAGTGCATTCGGGGATAGTAAGGAATGAGGCGAAATGCCGCGTATCGCAGCTTTGAGACTGCCCCATCCAACTTGGCCAAAAGGTAGGATCCTCTGGTTGTTCTGCGAAGGACGACCATCGGCCCAAGATACCTCGGCTTCGTCTTTCGGTTTAGCTCCTTCTCTATGTGCATGTTTCACATGAGGACGAGGCTTCCCACGTGAAAGTCGAAGTTCTTGATCCGATTTTTAAATGCGGCTTCGAAGTGTTTGATAGAATCGAACCGAGCCTTTCGAACTCGGTCCGCAATGGCTGCGAGGTCGTCGGGCCTCTTCTGCAGCTGCCGAGCATGCCATGTGACAAGGCCGGTTGGTGATAGGGGGTCAGCATCTAAAGGGGAAACGAGGAACGTTGCCTCGGTGAGATCAAATGGTAAGAGGGGCTCGACACCGTGAAGCATGAAATAGGGTGAAAGCCCGGTCGACCGAAGCACGGTAACGCGCTCGGCCCAAAATACTGAGTGTGTGGCAGTATGCCAGCATGACTCCCCCCCCTCAGAGGTTTTAATGATGGCCTCCCGGACATCATAATGACGCTGTTTAACCACTCCATTCGCTTGGGAGTTATAAGGGGAGATGCAGATGTGCTGAATGTGGTAGCGGTCCACAAGGACATCTAGAGTGAGAAGAAAGGCGGGGCCATTGTCAGTAACAATTCCCGAGACGGGCCCCCAACAGCAGAGGATATCTTCAAAAATAAAAGAGGCGAGCACGGTAGCATTCTCGGACCGCAACATATGCCACTCTGGGTAAGCAGTCAAGGCACACCGAGCTTGGACAATGTATTGGTAGCCACCCAAATGGGGCATCAACATCATGTCCAAGTGGGCCTTGTGAAAGAGACCTCCAATGATCAGTACAGTGGGGGGAATATGGAAACGATTGTTCTGCCGAATCTGGCACTCGTGGCAGGTGCGCACGAACCATTTGACGTCGTCGACTAACATCGGCCACCAGAAGCACAGGAGCAAGCACGTCCGAACTGTGAAGACACCCTTATGCCCGAGGTCATCGTGAGCCTCTCTAATCAGTTCGTAGCGATGGTGCTCGAGCGCGACTAGCTGATGGCAGCCGTGTGGTTCCCGACGCCAAAGGGAGCCGTGGAGGAGGAAGAATTTTGTCGCCGAATTGACAAAGGTTTGGAACTCTGCATCGGAAAGGTCAGCGGGGCGCTCGCAGGACTTGAGAAAGTTGCGAATCTGCCGAATCCGGGCTTCCTGAGCTGCGGCCTTGGCCGAACGCGGTATAGTAGGCAAGTCCAGCGGCACGTCTGGCTCGTTAGAAGATGAAGTAAGGATAGAATGGTAAGGCAGGCATGAAGAAAGAGGTGCAGGGTCCTTGGTAAGGGTCAGTCTATAAATTGAAATGCCAGGGCCCGAACGCGAAGAAGGCATGGCATGTACCATGGAGCCCCGAGGAGCGGCTCGGTCGTTAAGCAATGTGATCGCAAATGAGTATGAGTCATCCAGCCATTCCTCGATGTCGTCATCATCAGGTGGATCATCATCAGATGGAGGGCACCGAGAGAGGCCATCGGGCCCAGCATGCTTCTTGGCAGATATGTGCCGAAGCTCGAAATGGAATGATAAAATGCCGGCGATCCAGCGGTTGATGGTCGCGTTCAGCTGTAGGTCGGGATTATTGATCATTTCTTTGACGTACTTGGCGTCCATCTCGACGACGAGGTTAGGAACACCGAAAATAAAAATGCGAACTGCCCGAAGGGCACGAAAAAGGCCGTAGAGTTCGAGTTTAGCCTGTGAATAATGGCTTTCAATGGTCATGAGGGAAATAGAACCGAAACGATTGGGATAGCATTTGCCATCGTCGCCTTCTTGTGAGAGGATAAACCCGACCGCGATGACCGAGGTGTCTACAGTGAGAACAACTTCTCAGCCCAACTCGTAGTCTAAGTGGCAGAGCGCAGGTGACTTGATGATCTCATCCTTGAGACAAGTCATTGCTTCATGTTGCACGTCACCCCATTCGAAGGGGACGCCTTTTCGGATTAAATTGACGAGCGGCCAAGTGATGGCCGCGAAGTCTCGGATGAAGATATGTATGATGCCGCAGGTGCCGAGGAACCCGTGAACCTGCGTCAAGGTCTCGCACTTGGGCCAGTCCCTAATCTTCTGAACTTTTGCCTCGTGTGGCACTCGGCCTTCAAAAGTGCACTTGTGCCCAATGATCATCGCGTCCGGGGCAGCAAGCATGAACTTCTTCACAGAGACAGTGATGTTGACATTCTGGAGGCGTTGCAGAATCCTGTGGACAATGAGTAGGTGGTGCCAAATGAATTTTTGGATGCCCCGGTTCTCGGGTATGGTCTCATAAGTACCATCCGAGTGTTGGTAGCGGGTGATTTCGGATTTGACTGGTAGGTCGTCGATGAAAGGCATTGTATGGTGGGGAATTTCATCCTGTAAAATAAAGGCCATATCGGCTTGATAAACCTGAATGGTGTTAGTGTGTCCCATCGGAAGAGTGGTGAGACGGTGAGGACCGAGGGGACTATTGAACGTAGTCATGTCCCGAGACTCAGTGTGGAGCAGGCACTGATCATAACCAGCGAATAGGTCCATCATCCCATACACCGCATAGCCGGCGAATGACTCGGCGAGGTGCTCGACACAGGGCGGAACCGAGGAGTCGTGGACGGTGACCGCGTTAAGAGGTTGGAGGTCGTGTACGAGGCGGAGCGACTTGCCATCTTGCTTGAGCACACAGAACCACCGAGATCGGTAAGTGGCGGCGGATGGTTCGTACACTCCCAAGGCAATTCAGTCTTTGATGATTTGGATTGCTTGATCCCAGGACGATGGTGGAATTGGGATATTGCGCAGTACCCAAGGTGTATGGGGTACTGTCGGTATCTTGACAGGCGGGAAGTAGCGTTCGTCTAGGCGACCGCACTCGGCCGGTACCCAAGCAAAAGCTGTCTCGTGGTTGCGAACAACCCACTGGACGAGTTTCAGCTCCTCGGGCCACAACCACTTTGCGGGATCGAGGTCGAGTGCATCAGCGCGTTTCTGTGTGTAACGGTCCCCAGGCACAAAGGCCAGGGGGTTAGTCGGCAAGGGTATAAGACCGAAAAGGAGCTCAGCAGGCAGGCGTCAAATCGGTCAGTATTCCTCGCTAAGAGGACCGATGATGGGCTGAACCTTCTTTGCCACTGGTTTGTAAGCCAGCGCGTGCGAAACAGAGTCGAAAGAATAAGTCTCGGAAAGTGCGAGAACATGGGGAGGCGAAAGAGAAGACTGCATAGAAGAAAGAAATGAGTATGAAATCACAGGGTCTGATGAATTATGGTCCATTCTAAATTCAGCGGCCCGAATAGGAGAAGGAGAGCAAGAGTGGATGAATGTGAACGACAATGGATGTGACACTCCCCGACCTCTCGGTGGATCATCAATGTCTAAAAATCCGTCCTGGGTGCATGGGTATGGCTTTCACATGCCAGCCTATTTCGGCACCGAGGGTACCCGTTAGTCCAGGGGCAGGTCGGCAGTTTATACATTTTCCCATTGTTTGGGTTGGTGAGTGTGATGGTTGTGCTGCCGTCTGAGGTCTCATTGGTAGTGGCGCTGAGAAGACTCGTGAATGGCTGGCCGAGTAACATATTGAAGTGGGCTTGTTGCACCACTTGAACCTGCAGGCAAACCTCGCCAGCACCGAGGTCTAGGCGAAGGTTCTCGACTACGCCAAGGGTAGTGTCAGTACTAGTGTTAGCATTTGACATGGTTATTATATGATCTGAGCGAATGGGTAGACCGAGTGTCTCCTAAATTCGCTTCGGCATGGTGACGATCTCGGATCCCGAGTCGAGAACCACTTGGAGGGTCCTTTCGGAACTGACCACTCGTACATCGATGGATCGAAGGGGGAGGCTATGATGAGCTACAATGAGCCCATCGTTGTTGGTGTTGAGCTTGTCGCCCCACTCGCGCTGAATGGCCTCAGGGTCACGGCCCGAGAGCTCATTCACCTGGACTGTGGGCATCACGAATGGGACGTGCTTCGAGGTGGTCAAAATTTTGAGCTGTCAGCGCATGTCAGTAGCGACTGACAAGAGGTCCTTGAATGGTACCGAGACCGACGTGTCAAGTACTCAGTCCAACATGCACTTGGGCGTGGCGTCGTCTTCGAGTGGAAAGGAATATCTAAATTGCCCAGCAGGGGCAGTGGGGGCGGAAGCGTTAGCTCTGGTAGATGAAGGGGGAACGTTACAGGATGTGGGGTTAAATGGTGCGACAGGCAGGGGTCGCGGGGGAACAGACGAAAAGGCAGGTTTAGAAGGCCCAGACGCAGTGCGCGAGGCCTCGACCGCGGGTGAGATGATTTCATCGGCAACTGAGGCTGCCCGAGGCGCGGGGTGAGCAGGCCTTCGAATGGGTATTTCTACACTGTCGAAGTGAACTCGCTTCCCCTTATCCTGTTTGTCATGCTGAAAATTGGCCCACGCTTGGGCAATATACGCCTGAAACTCGGGGTCGGTGAGGATGGGGTCCGACTCGTCACTAGGCTCAGTGTCAAGTTCAGTTAGGAATACCGAAGGCTCGATGTCTAAAACCGTGTTGGTATTGGGGAACGAAAGTGAGAGGATTCCTGTTGTGACGGAAGACAAAGGTGTAGGAGTGGGGATCGGTACGACCAGTCAATCTAAGCAGTCACACAGGCATCTGGTACCTGGGATTCTGGGAATGCATTTGCCGTCGGGCATGCACAAGCGGCCGTCGGTCCCGCGTGCTGCCCGTTCAGAAGCAACATAACTGTCAACGTAGGGGCAAGATCCCATGAAGTGGCTAGGGTCTGTGCAGAATGCACAGCTTCGGGGTGCACTCTGCTGGAACTGTGTGTACTCCTGCTTGACGACAGGAGGGGCGAAGCTGGGAATAGGGGCTGCCAGACATGAGGCCATACTGGCAGGGGCAACCGAGGGGTGCACGAAGGAAGGTGCCGGGGGTACCGAAGAACCCCATGCAGAGCCTTGCCCGGCCATGATTGCCGAGGCTGCGGTGGATGGGAACTGCGAGGTGGCTGCGCCAGCGAGTAAAAACTCAGCAGCTTCGATGGCGTCGTCCATGGGGTATGGTTTGTGGGGATGGTGGTTCTGCTTAGTAAACATGAGGCAGTTCCGAACCTGCCCTTCTAGGTCGGCAGGAAGGCCGAGCATAAAAATAGTGTTGCGGTCGAGCTCGGCAAGCTTTCCTCCGTCGATCAGCATCTTGGTAATCTTTCTAAACTTATGACTGTAATCACCGAACTCTTCCAGGGTCCGCATAGTGCTTCCTCGAAATCCCTGAATGAGTATCTGTAAGTCTGCGAACGTATAACGGTTGGCTTCGCAGCCAGGATATAACTTTTTTACAGTGGCCACAAATGCTGCCCAAACTGCGGGGACAGCAGACGCTTCCGGGAGCTGCTTCCATCCGTCTGACTCATCGTAGTCAGCGTAACAGATAGCAGCACGGATTCTCTGAGCCTCGGTAAGCTGTGAAGCATCAGCAAGCTGCTCGACATCCTCGAGGAAGCATGGCAAGAGCGCAGCCTTACCCGAGAACTTTGGGGCATTGTTCATGCCTTGGAGGGGCATCTGGGGAGCTTGATGAGCAATGGGTAGATTCGGTCTCGGCGGTAGTGCAGGAAGGGGGTTCGGTAGAGGGACAAGAGGGTGTGCTGCGGCGTGTTGAGCCAGGGTATTGGTCCGGTTCGGAGTGAGGCTCAGCGGTATTGGCGAGTTTCGGTAGGAGATGCGCGAAGCGTCGAGTAGATAGGAAAGTGATGGGGATGATGAGGAGTTGGAGATAGACAGAGAAGGCAATGATGATGAGGTGAGGTCCCCCAGAGGAGACAAAAATGGGGAGTTTTCTCTCGCCCCCTTCTGAGTGGGAAGCGTGGATTCTATAAACGCTCCAGGCACCTGTTCGCTAAAGCTCCAGGGACTGGCTAAATTTTCCTGTAGGAATGAGGGGTCGACAGGTGAAATATCATCGCTGTCGGAAGGCGTCTGTGGCTGTGTGGTTCCTGGAAACTGTGACTGTGTGGTTCCTGGAATATCGGGGTGGTTTTCATCTGCTGCAGGTGGGTTTTCGGCTGATGTGGGTGATGTTTGGTCACTATCGTCTGCTGTGGGTGGGTTTTCAGCTGCTGTGGGTGATGTTCGGTCACTTTTGGCTGCTGTAGGTGGGGTTTCAGCTGCTGTGGGTGACGTTTGGTTACTGTCGAATAGTTGGATAGGGTCTAGGGTAGAGAGTTCAGGGAGGTCGGATTGGTTGTGATATGCGTCCGGAGAGGAGACCGGCTGTAAAATTAGCGAGTCTTCACCAATTTGTAAACAGCGAAAATGCTCAAGGAAATTTTCCAGCTCGAGCCTTCTAGGGGTCGGTCGGAGGCATCGTCTGTAGCCTCTAGCAGAATCCCTCGTGGTGGGCTCCAGTTGTAAAGATCCTATAACGGCTGGGAGGAACTAGGAGACTAAGTTCTCTAGTCCTGGCTGTCAGGAGAGAGGGTGGGCGCGATGTGTTCACCCCAAAGAGATTCTGGGCAGAGGCATCCAGAAACAGAGCGTCCGAGATGACTACAGATGATCCTGAGGTCCGACCGAGGTGACGCGGCAGAAGCCGAGGCTTTAAATGGGGGGCTGGGACTTGCGCCCGAGGTTGAGAGAGGAGCAGCCGGGACATGTGGCCGAGCTTGACTGGTTAGCGATAAGGGGAAAGCGAATCCAAGTGTTCCTGAGGTGGACGAAGAAGGGCGGTAGTGGAGAAGATGGGCGGCGGTGAAAATAGCGGACGTTGGCGGTAGCGGCGGCAGTTGCGGTAAATAAAATGGTTGGTAGTCGTTCCAAATGGTCAGTGATGAATGTGAGCTAAAGGAAGCTGATTTCTACTTCTGAAGGACAAATCTTTCTGTTACGACAGGTGCGGGTAGCGTCAGTCGTAGACTCGATGCGCAACCTAAAGCTGTGAGGCGAAGACGAGGGGTGTAGGTCCTGAGCGCAATGCACAGAGACTGGTCACTACTCCGCCTAGGCAAGTATGTAGCGACGTCGAAGACGAGGGCAGAGTATCCTCGAGCGAAGACACTGCAAGGCCAAGTGAAACGAGGGGAGAGCAGAGGGGAGCGAGAGGGTCAAAGATGCAATAGATTGCTATCTCAAGCTGGAGATACATCGCTTGTGCTACACCCTATTTATATGTAAAGAGTCCTGCGCACAGACCAAGCAGTGCTACAGCTCGACAAGAGAGAAACCCGAATGTGGTAACTGGAGATAAGGAAAATGAGTCATGCACAGCGTGAAACGAGTCAGAAGGCTGCGCATGATAGAACTACACGGAATACCATGGAATGCATGAGTCAGAGATAAGAGATAAGGAGACGCACAGCCGTGAACGCTGACTAAGGAGAAAGGGCTGCACACATTTAAGTAATACAAGGCAAAAGAGAGCGAAGAAAGAAAGAAAAAGGGGTCGATCGTAACATTACCCTCTTAGTAGGGTCGAAACCCTAGTGAGACCTCTTTTCTACAGACCTCAACAGGACCTGACGGGGGACCCACACATGTTGCTTTCTCTGACAGAGTCAAAGCAAAAGTCATCGTCCATGTTTAATATTGGCGGGGATCGAGGTGGAGGTACTGGAATCGCATGGCCAGAGTGCTGAGAGTGGCGGGTAGTGTTGGAGGTGCGGGACCGAAAGGATCCCCAGGACTGGTGAGAACTATGAGAGAAGGTGGAGGAGGAGGACGAGCCAGGTGGGGAACGGTGGTTGCGGAAGGGGCATGTGGCCTGGGTATGGCCGGAGGAATGGCAGTGACAAAACAAAAGGGACAGGTGTAGTGAGGGCAATGGACCCGAATATGCCTGAGCCGGTGACAAATGAAACAAGAGTCTCGGTAGTGATAATGATCACTAGGGCAAGGTAAGTCCCCCTGTAGGATGCGTCGTTGCACCGTTGCTTCTTGGATATGGTCAAAGCAGGCCTGGAGGGCATCGATGGCTAATGCTTCCATAGGGTTGATGGGGGAGGAGGAAGCGCTGGGTGTTCTGTTGACCATGGGAACCGAGTCTCGAATAATTTCAGAGGGTGAGGGAGAGGGGGAGCGAAGCGCGAAGCCGGTGATAGAGATATTAGTGGGAACCATAATGGTGGCGGTTTCCCGGAGGTATCTGTCAACGTCTTGGACGAATTCCAGGTAACCCATCTGGTGAGCTATGTCATGGATATGTCTCATGGCTCGGGAGTGGATGTTTCAGATGGATGCCCCAATGAGGGCGATGCTGCGATGGTCATTGCCAATGAGAGATTGGAACAGATGGGGGAGTCTCTCCAGTTGGAGATAGAGCATGAAAAGAAGGAAGAACAAGGAGGAGGGATCAGTAAAGGCAGAGATCCCCGTAAACATGTGGGGGTCCGTGAGGAACTCGTGGAGCATGCTACGCTCATTGTCGGTGGAGTCGGAGGACCGAAGGGTGTGGGCATGGATGGGGATGTCAACCGAGATTACTGGGGTCGGGGCATCGGCGGGCGGGTCGAGGACGGGGATGGTATATGTAGCGCCTGGGCTAGGAGGAAGACTGTCCATTGCCAGTACCACAGCATCCTCATGATGAGGAGCGTTGGCCATCGGCGGAGAAGGGGTATGCGGTGGCAAAGTAGGATGGTCCTCCGTAGGAGGTACTGAAATGGACAGGGACGAGGGAGACAAGAGAGATGTGGTAGAGACATTTGTAGACATGCTAAAGGAAAAGCGAAGAGGCGAGGGGGCGAAGACGATGGTAGGCGTTGTGAGGTGAGGAAGCTATTGCTTTGAGGGAGAGAAGGTCTTCGGGTGGAGGTTCTTATATTCTGTTGTAACCTTATTCAGACTCGCCTTCTTTTTCTCATCTCAATGGTGTGGCACACCGCATTACGTAATATGACATCACTGGTCTAGACTGATCACGTGATATGACATCATCAATGACGTCAGAGGTCTGGACTCTCCTATCTCTTATCTATGACATCATTAGTCTAGACCGCCTCATGGTAGACACATGTAGCTTACTAATGCCTCATGTATTTAATAGTAGTAGACATATATAAGACAGGCCATGAGTCGAGCTGAGCCCCAGCTTCGACCTCTTGTGTCTTTGTGACCTAAGTCACGGTCCCCCACTCTTAGTTCTCTTCCTTTCTTTTGGTTAAGTTGAGGCCGACGGTCGTGCCCTGCTAGGTCACTTCATTAGGTCGAAGCTGCCCCATACGTCCGCCTCTGTTTAGCACCGGTTACATACGCGCCCCACTCGTCGTTGTTTACTCGCTGTTGGAAAGCCGATCCACAGGCGTAAAGTGGACATCTCTCTATCGGGAGCACGTTTGCTACGTGACAGCTAGGAGACAACAACTCCTACCTAAAACTGTTTGAGCTGCGCACGTCGGGCGCTATACTTGGTTCGCTTTGCTAAGGCATAGACCTCATTCGAGAGGACACGCTTAGCCACCAAGAAACAATGATCAATCCCTGTAGCACATAGTGGGTCAGTGCAGCTGTTCTGGGCAGTGCAATCCAGCAGAATTGCAGTCTCTTCCGAAAGATCTGCAGTCTCGGCGTACTAAAAACATCAGCCGTAGCCAGGCAGTCCCCCGGTTCCCCCCCCCTTCGACTCTCTGGTCCCGAGCCAGCGTACAAGACTCGTCCTCGTGAGACGAAACCCTCATGGAGCCCTCTTCGTGGTAGTGGCAAGCGAGTTCTTTTTTTTTTATGTGTACAATCGGACATGAATTTCTCGCAGTTCGCAAGATCGCTCCAAAGGCCAAGTGGGACTGGACTGGCAACACTAGCTTTCAACTCAAAGCCGCCAACGTTCCCCCACACCTTCTCCAATTATTTTTTGATGCACGACACGCCACTCCCCCTCCTTCTAACCCTTACGCCGCCACCGCCAACTTCCTGATTTATGAAAATGTCGAACGCCACCATCACACAGAAGATCGACGATTTGGCCGATCAGTTGTCGGGTTTACAACTCGACGTAACAACAAGGGCAAAGAGAACGATCAGAGATCCCGGCCTATGGGACGGGAACAAGGCGACCTTCCATCTATGGTGGGCCAAGATGAAGTTGTACTTGAAAGTGAAGAACCTCGACAAGCGCGAGGAAACATACGCGGTAGTAACCCACTTGATAGGCGATGCTGCCCCGTTCGCTATCAAAATGCTCGAAGAATTCGGGGATAAAGATGTCGACGAATGGCCAGCAGTAGCCGATGTCGAGAAAGAACTCACCACATACTTCGTGATAGGCACGCTTCGCCATGAGGCCTATAAGAAGTTATTAAACTTAAAACAAACTGGCAACTTTACTCTTTTTATGAGGGACTTTTCGGCATTGTTCTCAGACGCCAAATGTAGTAATGAGGAAGCTGTGCACTTGCTGAAACGGGCAGTGCAGTATAAAATTCACATCGAACATGAGCTGCATGGAAAAGCACTCGATGATGATGACTACTCAGGATTGGTGGAGGCATACACTGCCATCAATCAAAAGTTTGATAGAATTGCCTTGGCCAGACCCAGTATCGGCCCCGCTGCTCCTCGTGTTCCTAACGCTCGTCCTTTTGGCGCTCGTCCCCTTCCGCGTCCCCCTGTGCCGGGACAAAGATTTACTCCTACCGGTACCCAACCTGGACAAGGCGCTCCAATGGAGATAGATTGCCAAACCCCGCGCACACCATCCGCCCCTGATAACCGAACTTGTTTTGGTTGTCAACGCAAAGGACATATCTGGGCAATGTATCCTACAAATCCTTCCCATCGCCCCCGAAATCATGCTTTGTACGAGGCAAGAGAGGCTGTTTCCTCTCTCCCTCCACAAGCCCCAGGGTACGCTGCATCCTGGAACCCCCAACAGCAGCAAGTCTCCACTCCGCCCCCACAAGCGCTGCAACCAGTGGCTACAGCCCACCGACAGGCATGGATGATGGATGAAGCCGAGGCGTACTGGCGAGATAGGCTCGCAGTCGAAGCACGCGCTAAGGCGGGTTTTTGAGGCCGACTTCAGATATGAGGGTGTCTGAGGTCTCGGACCATATTTCTTTTAATTCTAGTTTTACTTACGAAAATTCTTTAAATACAAAAAATAGTGTTTCGGACTATGTACCTGTTTCGGATGTTTTTGATTTGTATTATGATGAACCTGAATGGGAAGAAATTGCCCCTGTAATTAATTCTGTCGATTTGTCGTCTTCTTTTAATTATGAAGTGTTTGATATGCGAGAACTTGCCAAAATGGCTCAGAACGAAAACTATGAGCCTGTCTCGTTCTCTTCACATGAACTATTGTCTCGATATGGTAGCCCATCGGACGAATATTCCGCCGCGAAGTCTCAATTGAGCTCGGCCCCGGAAGAAAAACATTGGGTGCTTAATTTTGCACAATTACAAAAAAACAACTCTATCTATAAAACCCCTCAGCACATAAGAATGATGCCATATAAGACACGGCACCTGAGAGAAAACGCTCTAGAAGTAGAGCTTAAACTACGAAGGAATGACCAATCTTCGGTCTGGGTATCCACGTTAGTCGACAGCAGAGCCACACATTGCTTTGTCGACCAAGGATTCGTCACAGCCAATGCTATTGCTTGCGAAGAATTGGCACGTCCTATTGAAGTCAGGAATGCAGATGGATCTGCAAATATAGGACGAGGAATTACACATGTTTGTCAGGTCCATGCTGAAATGACGGATGGCAACCAGATTGCCTATTCTTTTCCATTAACTTTATACGTATCCAACTTAGCTACAAATGCAGTTTTCTTAGGATACGAATTTCTTAAACAGTATAATCTGTCCATAGATTGGATAAATCACACAATGAGTTTTGGCCAGTATGACGCTGCGGACATCAACAAAATATCTCTGGAAGAACAAAAACAAATAAAAACGGAAGTTCCCAGTGAATTTCATGACTTTATGGATGTATTCTCAGAACAAGAATCTATGCGCATGCTGTTATGCAAAACTTGGGATCATGCGATTGATTTGCAACCCGACTTCATACCGAAGAAGGGTCGAGTGATTCCAATGTCACAAACTGATTTATTGGAAATACGTAAATTTCTTGATGGTGAACTAGAAAAAGAGTATATCCGACCTTCAAAATTGCCACAGACGGCGCTGGTGTTCTTTATACCGAAAAAAGATGGAAAAAAGAGACTGGTAATGGATTACCGATATCTTAACGAAGGAACGGTTACAAATGCTTATCCATTGCCTCGCATCGATCAACTGGTTGACCGGCTTCGTGGTGCCGACATGTTTACCACACTGGATCTTCGTTGGGGTTATACCAATGTACGAATGAAGGAAGGAGATGAATGGAAAGGTGCCTTCGTCACCCCTTTTGGGTCGTTCGAACCCCTAGTCATGTACTTTGGATATAAAAATGCGCCTGCTACGTTCCAGGCTATGATGGATGACTTGTTTCATGATCGCTATGATGACACTGGTGCATACTTGGATGATCTTATTGTCTTTACGACCGGTTTATCTTGTGCCGAGCACGCACAAAAAGTCCGTGAAGTATTACAGGTCTTACGGGATAACGACCTCTATTGTAAACCTTCGAAGTGTTTCTTTTTTAAATCAACTGTTGACTATCTGGGTATGGTCGTATCTAAAGACGGGGTAGATATGCAACAAAACAAAACAAAAGCAATCGCGGAATGGCCCCAACTGCAATCAGTAAAGCAAGGCCAATCATTTCTGGGACTTTGCAACTATTATCGATGCTTCATCGAAAACTTTGCGCATACAGCCAAACCTTTGACGGAGTTAACTAAAAAAGATGTACCATGGTCCTGGGGACCAGCGCAAGAAAACGCGTATTTAACTCTAAAAAGAAAATTCACAAAAGCACCGCTACTCGCATACCCCGATAGCACAAAAGAATTAAGGGTAGAAACCGATGCTTCAGACATCGCCACAGGAGCAGTGCTCTCAGTGCATTGCGATGATGGTCTCTGGAGACCCTGCGCTTTCATTTCGCACTCTTTTGATGCCGCAGAACACAACTATCCTATCTATGACAAAGAAATGGCCGCTATCATTCGCGCACTTAAAGAATGGCGTCACTACCTTATTGGCTGTCCACGATTTGAAATCTGGACAGATCACAAGAATCTAGAATACTGGAAAAAACCACAAACTTTGTCGCCATGCCAAGCTCGATGGCATGCCATGCTACAGGAGTTCAACTACGTTCTAATCTATAAACCAGGATCGACCAACGCCAGAGCAGACACTTTGTCAAGAAGACCGGATCATGGTGATGCTGTGCAGAACCTTAACGAAAATATTATGGTATTACCACCGCAGGTCATCATAAACGATGTACATCTAGAATCACCTTTCCTGGAGAAACTACAGAAAATGTCAAAAAACCTAAAAATACCATCGTCGGTGACATGTTGGTTTGATGATCAACAGTCAGTATTCATTAATGATGCCAACTGTGTCTTTGTACCTCCCGGTTTGAGGATAGAACTCCTTACACTTTGTCACAATTCTCTGATAGCTGGACACGCGGGACAACAGCGCACGTTATCCACAATATCTCAGCATTTCTTCTGGCCTGAGATGAAGAAAGAAATCAATGACTACGTAGACCGTTGTCAAATTTGCGCCCAGTCAAAATCCTCTTCACGTCCTCCGGCAGGAAAATTAGCCCCATTACCCATCCCTAAGCATCCCTGGGAGGATATTTCAGTCGATTTCATCTCGGGTTTCCCCACAATAAAAGGGCTAGACGCTATTTGTGTGGTTATAGACCGATTCTCTAAAGAAGTGGTGTTTACACCATGTTCAAAATCCATCAACTCCAAAGAGTTAGCTATATTATTCAGAGACCATGTATGGTGCAAGCACGGGCTGCCTAAATCAGTTGTTTCAGATCGAGGACCCCAGTTCTCTTCAGCATTTACAACAGAGTTGTGTAAATTGCTTAAGATCGAGCAAAAACTCTCTACCGCCTACCATCCGCAAACAGATGGACAAACGGAACGAGTTAACCGTGATCTAGCACAATATCTCCGCTGCTACGTATCCAAGAATCAGGAATCTTGGCCAGAATACATTAAAATGGCGGAATTTGCTCATAATAACACGGTCACATGTGCTACTGGTAGCATCCCCTTTGCAGTCACTCGAAACTACATGCCATGCATGGGCTTTGAAGTGAAACTAGATACATCCATCGTGGGACGATTTCAGACGGAGTTAGGAAAAGCACACGCCGAAGTAGAAAATGCTCTTCGTGCTAATGCAGAAAAAATGAAAGTGCAGGCTGAAAAGAAGAGATCAGCTGCACCGGATTATAACATCGGTGATTCCATCTGGTTATCTATGGAACATTTACAGCTACCCTACGCTTCTGCGAAGCTCACGCAAAAATGGATCGGACCCTTTGAAGTCTTGAAAACTTCACCTAATACAGTTACATTAAAACTGCCAGCCAGAATCAAAATACATCCCACGGTCAATATTTCTAGAGTCAAACCATTTAAAGATCAGCTGCCCAGACAACCAGTCAGCAAGCCTGATGCCGTACATATTTCCGAAGATGGCTCAGAAGAATTTGAGGTGGAATCTATACTCGATTCGCATTCCACTCAATGTGGACTTTCGTATTTGGTGAAATGGAAAGGATATGATGTCAGTGATGCTACTTGGCAGCCAGCTGTCGATCTTGTCAACGCTCCTCTGGCCGTTAAGGAGTTCCACAGAAAAAACCCAGCTGCGCCTCGAAAAGTCCAAGGAGTTACTCTCCAAGAATTCACGTCGCTATTTTATGACTCCGGTTGATCTGGAATCTCAACCTAAAGATGGGGTAGTGTTGTAACCTTATTCAGACTCGCTTTCTTTTTCTCATCTCAACGGTGTGGCACACCACATTACGTAATATGACATCACTGGTCTAGACTGATCACATGATATGACATCATCAATGACGTCAGAGGTCTGGACTTCCTTATC
The DNA here is from genome assembly GCA_038094675.1 of Spongispora temasekensis. Lineage (NCBI taxonomy): Eukaryota > Fungi > Basidiomycota > Agaricomycetes > Boletales > Boletaceae > Spongispora > Spongispora temasekensis. The sequence goes on from JBBPUL010000068.1 coordinate 32,947, forward strand.
TCTTATCTATGACATCATTAGTCTGGACCGCCTCATGGTAGACACATGTAGCTTACTAATGCCTCATGTATTTAATAGTAGTAGACATATATAAGACAGGCCATGAGTCAAGCTGAGCCCCAGCTTCGACCTCTTGTGTCTTTGTGACCTAAGTCACGGTCCCCCACTCTTAGTTCTCTTCTTTTCTTTTGGTTAAGTTGAGGCCGACGGTCGTGCCCTGCTAGGTCACTTCAACCTGGCTTTATACCACACTTTCACAAACTACATGCTTTCACCTCTTATCACTATAAGTCACACCCTTCTTTTACCATCTGAGTGAGCCATGTTCACAGCACACATCATCAGCCTCCTACCACACAGGATCACAGCTCACACATCTGGCAGGCACTGCCTCTTTTGGGGCTGGAGGGCATAACTGGTCCCTCCACTTACTCCCGTAGCTTCTCATGTAGTTTCTATCATCTGACAGTATACTGTATACCACACATTATATACACATAGAGTTATATACAACATGTCCTCCTTTCTGAGCACATACCATGACAGTCCAAAGAAGTAAGTTCAAAATATAAGCAATGTAATGCCAAAACATGCAAACTGTTTGAGGGTTGGAAAACTCCTTAACCCACTTGCTCACCTTTGAGGCTCTGGAATATTGTGATTTGAGTATACATAAGAGGTATTCAAGCTCCTACTGAATCCGGCACTGCTGGAAGGCCTTAAGTAATCTACAGGTGTATAAACTACTGTATTACTCTATATGGTAAGCACAAGGTAGACATCTGCATTAGAGTATATCAGTAGATTGAACTAGTTATAGAACTCAAGGATGAGTTGTAAACAGCAGTCCTTAAACTTATCAAAGAAAAGGTTTTTTGTAAACATATTGGTGGGGTTTTTAGTCCCTTTGATATAAGACAGCTCTACTATCTTGTCCTGTATTACAGCATCATGAACAAAGTGATAGAAAAGATGAATATGTTTTGAGCATTTCTTTGTCACAGGATTCTCTGCAATGAAGAGAGACCCTTGGTTATCATCACAGACAGGAATTGATCTAAGTTTGAAATCAGGTTCACTCATCATTGGGTGTATCCATACTGCCTGGTGTAAGCAATCACTCGAAGCCATGTATTCTGCTTTCATGGAGGACAGAGTAGTGGTTTTATGTAGATGTAAGTTCTAAAGGAAAGCACATTCCACAAGCTTAAGGTAAAAACTGCCTATTTCACCATTATAGACTAAAGTGTATAGTAATTCCTTGTATCAAGTAAATAATGAATGGTTTGTCTAGGTGTTTCAGAGAAAGGTATTCCACTTGTCTAGTGAGCTGGGTTACAGCATAAGCTGTGTCAGGACATGTATCAATTATTAAGTACATCAATGATCCTATGATTTCCTGAAAACATGTCTGTAATGCAGGATTGATGGGAAACTCATTGGTTTCTGAATGGTATCCAGTTCGCAATGGTGTATTCACTACATGAGCATTGTGAATGTTAAAATACTCAAGGATCTTATTGAGATATATGCACTGGTCAATGTACATTTATTGGCCTTCTTGATCAATCTGCATCCTCAGGAATTTATGGGGTTCTTCAAGGTCGTAACATTTCCACTTCTTTATAAATGTGGCCTTTAGCTTGTCTACTAAAGCTTTGTCTGGTCCACAAAAGAGGACATCATCTACATAGACAATCACAAGTACTATATCTATTCTATTGTGATAAACAAATATGTAAGCTAGCATCTGATTTGAGCCACTCAAAGCCTAGTTTCTTCATTGACTTATCCAAAGTGCATCACCAAGCTAGTCTAGCTTGTTTTAGGCCATATATGGTGTGAAGTAGTTGAAGTACTTTGCCTTACATGCTGGGTGGCATAAATTCTTCAGAAAACACCATATACATACATAGAGTTTCTCCTCTAATTTGCCATGAAGTAGGCAGATCAGACATCTAGTCCTGTAAGGTACCAGTTTTACAAAGTGAACAGGGCAAGCATGCACTGCACCATCTCAAAACATATATACTACTGGTGAGAATATCTAGTTATAGTCAAGACCTTCAACCTGTGAGAAGCCTTTGGCAACCAGGCAGGCTTGTTCTTGACCATCAGGTTTGACATTGAAGACACATATGTACTTTATGACCTTGCAGCCTTTGAGAGGTTTGACTATTTTATAAACTTCTTAGTCTTAAAGCATTTAGCTCTTTCAAACAAGCTTTATGCCAGAGTTTATGCTTATTGGTCAGGAGCTTCAAGTTGTCCTTATAGATAACTAACAAAAGAATCATCCAAGAGGAGAATGGCCTTTAAAGCCAAGAAAGCAACCAAAGCATCTCTCTCTTTCTGAGTGATGTGTTCAACTCTTTCTCAGAAGAAGAAGGGGAGTGGAGCATACCACTGAGAATAGGTGACATTGCAGGCTGCTCAGAAGGATCAGGGTCTTTTCATAGGATATCATGCTCAAGGTCATGAAGTTGCTCAAGCAAATGGTGATCCTCACCATAAATGTTGCCAGGACAACAGAGTGAACATGGCAGGCAGGAGGATTTGTAAGGTGTTCTGAGATGAGAAGGTGGGAGTGATGGATGAGAAGTCTGTGAAGGTGCCAGTGGATGCATGGCAGGACTCCTCATGATCAACATTCTTGTGCTTAGAGACAGAAGCAAAGTTAGGGACTTTATGAGGGCAGTTCATAGGACCATGCACAGGAGTATTGTCTGAATCACCATCATCATCAGAGGCTTGGTGATCCTGTGGAATATCTTTAGCATGATTATGTGGGCATTTCCACTCTGGATAACTGAATGGTTTGTGTGAAGATGCCTCAGATCATTAGGAGAAAATGTTTTCATCAAAGACTGCATGTGCCAACATATGGAGGGCATTGTTAGGGCAGAGGAAAAGGTAGTTCCACTCACTACCATATTCTGAGGCAGTTCCAAGATATATCATTAACTAAGACTTAGGTTGTAATTTGCCACCATAAGTTTTCTGAGGGATATGTATGTAGGCACCTGATTCAAATATCTGAAGGTGTGAAATGAAGGGTTTCTTCCCCTTGAGTAACTCATTTGGAGTGTGCCATCAGGATGTAATTGTATGTATATGTTGCATGTTGCACAGCAAACTCTCAAAGGTTTGGTGATAGGCAAGCATATAAGTGCATTACATGTGCCTTGTCCATCAGTGTTCTGATTAACTGTTCTGTGCATTCATTCTGCTGGTTTGCATAAGGGGCAGACTGATGAATGTAAATCCCATTATTATGCATGTACTTAGTGAAGGCTTCAGAGGTATATTCTCTACCAGCATCACTTTTCCAAGACTTTATTTGTGCATTGTACTGTGCGTGCACATAGGAGATGAGTTGTTTGGTGACCCTTAGAGTCTGGTCCTTAGACCAGATAGAAATAACCCAAGCTGAGGATGTATAGTCATTAAAGAAGATAATTATATATTTATACTTGTGGTAAGAATCCACCTCAAGGTTAGAATGAATTAACTTGAAAGGTGCAGTTGCCTATAGTTTTGAATGACCTTTTCCTACACTTACTGTATCATAAACTCAATTAAATTGAGAACTGTCTTTAGCATTAAACAATTGTCTTTCAATAATATTTCCATTAAAATAAGCTTGATACTGCACTGAGGCATGTAGATCACTGGCAATGATTGCACAGATGTTCCTAGATAGTCAACAATGACTGTTTCTAGTCCTAAGATAGAAGCTTTGCTAGACAACAGTTTAGAAATATATTAGCTGAGAGAACTTCTGATACTCAACAAAATTCTTTTTATTGTTGGTAAAATGTGATGATTGCCAGAGTCAAGTAGCCACATGTCCTTCTCAGGATCATGCAAGTCATGGTCTTTTGCTTTTCCTTTCCCTTTGGTGTTCATGTTTCTACAGTTATCACACATAAATTAGAAGACAGTAGTAGCATTGTCCATTGTATTTACATCTAACACAAATGCAATGCTACAATATAAAATGTTGTTCCATGAATGAGTGAGCTTCACATGTAAGATTGCATCAGTATAGGATGAACAAAGAAATTCTAGCACATACCAGTCATCCACAGCTTCTCTAAGATTAAAGTAGTGTGAGAGGTATATATTAGCCTGAGTCCTTTATCCTCAATGATGACAGTGTCTTCATCATCAAGCTTCATGAGGCTGGTAGAATGGGCCAGTGCAAGCCTCTTGGTTTTCTTGAGGCAGTCAAGAAAAAAAGAATGGGAGGAGGAGGGTTGGCTATCAGACCTATCAAACTGACATTGGATGATAAAATCCAGGACCTTGATGGTCTGAATTGTCAGAGTAACCTCCATAGACCTTGTAAGATCTATGGTGGTCAAGGTGTAAGGAAAGGCTGGAGAGCCATACTAAGTAGCACTGGGAGTAGAGTCAGAATAAGAGGCATTGAATCCCTAAGTTGTGTGCAAGAGGTAAAAGCCCTTTAAATATGGGGATTAAACACTGTAGTGAACTTATCAGCATTACAAACTAACAATAAAACATATTAAAGTCCATATCTGATGTACCTGCTCAAAATACCAAGCTGGCCACTGGCTTTTGTCTACTACATTTGCAGGAAAACAGCAGATTGCATTCAATACAAAGAATAATATCTGTGTGAATCTATCAGAGCACCTTCTCCATAACTACACTGCTCTGGAAGAAATGAGAGCATACCATTCTTTGAGTAGATCAATCTTATGTGAATCAGCAGCATAGATCATTCAGAGTAGGTGCTTGAGAACCAACTTGAGAATACTGAGCTTAAACTCATGGAGTAAATAGGATAAGAAAGCATAAATGTAACAGTCTCTCACAAAAAGAGTTCTAAGAGGGTATATGAGGTCCTTCATAAGCCTAAAAGCATTCTCACCAATGTTGGAATCAGTGAATCATTTTTAAGAATAGCTTCAGTTATGACAGGCATATGTAGCATCAGCTGTAGACTTAATGTGCAACCTAAAGCTGTGAGGCAGAGCAAGAGGCAAAGTTATGATTTCTGAGCATGATGCACAGTGACTTGCCACTATTCCACCTATACAAGTATGTAGCGATGATGAGGGGTAAAGATTGAGTATTCCCAAGTGAAGATGCTACAGGAACAAGTGATTCTGAGGGAAAGTAACAGGGAGGAGCAAGAGAGTCAAAGACACAATGAATTGCAATCCTGAGTAGGCTCAAGCTGTTAAAGTATCTATGCACTATTTATACATAAGAGTCCTGCACACAAAGCAGCCAATAATTGAGCTAAGCCCCATATTTGACCTCTTGTGTCTTTAACCAAAGTTTCTAGCTTTCTTTTATCCCTTTTGTAGTGTGTGTTGTTGAAACTGAAGGTTATGTCCAAGTATTACACTTTGGTCACTTCATCTCCACTCCTCACCTCTATGATTTTCCTTTACCATGTCAAATGTTAATGTTGAATTACACACACTCTCATCTCCATCCTTACCCTCATTGCTGTCTCTCACTCCACCTCCAACAAAGAGTGATCTTGCTTTGCAACTGAGCCTTCCACCTTCATCTTTAGCCAACTCTATTGATTCTTAAGATGATATGGTGGTGGCAATGGACAGTCTTCATTCTAACACTGACCCTACATATACCAGACCAAATCACATGACCCAGGGGGCAATATTGTAGCCAAGTGTATATAGTTTATTTGTTCCCACCAAAGCAAAGTGACATTCCCATGGGTGATTGCAGGGTGCTGCACACTCTGGTTTGGGGTTAGATATTGCAACATACTGTACATATGTGTCTACCATGAGGCAGTCTAGACTATGATGTCATATCACATGATTGATCAAGCCTGTGGCGACATCATCTTACATAAGCATGTGTGTATCACCAGAATACTCATGATAGTATAAAGAGTTTGAATATGGGGTTTTCTTTATACTTCTTCAAATCAAACTTTGCATGTTTTAAATTACACTCCATAATCCAGGGGTCTTTTTTGGCTGAGTACCCTTTTTATTAGACTAAGAACATGCAGAAGCAATGCATACCCCTGTAACATAGAAGTTTCATACTCTTCTTTGCCTTCTATAAGCTTCAGGAAGGAAGCTAGAAAGTTAGGGCCATGTATATTGTTTTTATGATGGAGTGATAAGAGAGAAGCATGGAACATGGGGTGGATTTTCCATATCAATAAAAGACAGAGTCTATATATCAGAGAAGATAGAATGTTTGTGATAATGAAGGGTTCTTCCCTTTTTAGTGCAAATTTTGGGGCAGAGATATGGCTGTTTAGGTTCTTGGCAGATCTTATTGCCTTTGATGAATAGGGTGAAGGAATGGCATATGTGGGATGCCATGACTTGGCATGTAAGTTCATAAGAAGCAAGGGCTTCATTTCTTGCTGCAAATAAGACCTTGAGGTGTTCTTCAAAGGCCAGAAGTGGTGTATCTATGATAATAGTGGGGAGGGCATAGGGTTTGAATCTGTACATAAGAAAGAATGGTGATCTAGTGACAGAGTGAGGGCAGTGATTCTGGGTAAATTTAGCTTATGTAAGTAATATGCTCAGACCATGTGGTAAAAGTGTTTCTATAGAAGATCTGAAGGTACATCAGCAACTGTCCTTGGTCTGGCCAGTACTGGCCAGTAGCTTCTAGGCTTTCCAGACTTTCCAGAATATATTCAAAGTGGATGTAAAATACTATTTGAATTGTCAGCTTACTAATGTACTATCACTATCTTCATTTTATTCATTAACTGCTAATTATCATACACTAACTTTTATTTTAACTACTATTACTACTTTATACAAATGCTAATAGTATATAACTCTTTTTCTAGTGTGGTCCCCAACCATGACTGTTACTAAAGACCCATGTGCTTGACCATATTCATTGATCCGGTAACAAAACCATCTCACATCTATGGACATATCTACTACTATCAACCATTAGATATATATAACCCATTGTACTGTAACTAACCAAATACAACAATGCTAATTAAATCTAATCAAATCTAACCAGACTAACCAAATCTGACCAAATAAAACCACACTAACCAAACACAATCATGTTATCCAAATACAACTATACTAATCAAACATAACCACTAATCAAATACATCCTTACTAACCAAATAGAGCCACACTAACCAAACATAGCCATACTAACCAAACACAAACATGCTAACCAAATACAGCCACACTAACCAAATACAGCCATACTAACCAAATATAATAGTATACTGGTTAGTATAGTTAGTGTTGTTATATTTGGTCAATGTGGCTGTATTTGGTTAGTGTGGCTATATTATGTCAGCATTACTATAGTTGATTAGTATAGCTCTGTTTGATTAGTATATTTGTATTTGGTTAATATGTTTGCATTTGATTAATGTGGTTGCATTTTGTTAGTGTGGCTGTGTTTGATTAATGGCTATATTTGGTTAGTATGGCTGTATTTGGTTCAACCACATTGATCAAATGCAAACATATTAACCAAATACAAATATACTAATCAAACAGAGCTATGCTAATCAACTATAGTAATGCTGACATAATATAGCTACACTAACCAAATACAGCCACATCAACCAAATATAACAACACTAACCATACCAACCAATATACTATTATATTTAGTTAGTATAGCTATATATATTTGGTTAGTATGGCTGTGTTTGGTTAGCATGTTTGTGTTTGGTTAGTATGGCTGTGTTTGGTTAGTATGGTAAAAAGAAAAGAGTCACCTGCATATATCACTAAGACAAATAAGTGAAAAGAACTCGAGATTCTTATGATCTGTCCAGATCTCAAATCTTGGATGTCCAATTAAATAGTGTCACCATTCTTTCAAAGCTCGGATGACTGCTGCCATTTCTTTGTCATAAATAAGATAATTCTTTTCTGTAGAGTTGAAGGAATGAGATATAAAGGCACAAGGTCTCCAGAGACCATCTTCTTTATGGACTGAGAGCACAGCTCCTGTAGCAATGTCTGCAGCATCAGTTTCCATGTACAATTCTTTATTGCTGTCTGGGTATGTGAGTAGTTGGACTGTGGTGAACTTTTCTTTTAAAGTTATATAAGCATTTTCTTGGTCAGGACCCCAGGTCCAAGAGATATCTTTCTTTGTCAACTCTGTTAACAGTTTTGACATATGTGTGAAGTTCTCAATAAAACATCAATAATAATTACAAAGCCCTAAGAATGATTGTACTTGTTTGACTGTTTGTGGTCTGGGCCATTCCACAATAGTGCATGTTTTTGATTTTTGCATATCTACCCCATCTTTAGATATGACCATACCCAGATAGTTAATGGAGGATTTGAAGAAAAAGCACTTAGAGGGCTTGCAGAAAAGATCATTATCCCATAAGATTTACAAGACCTCATGAACTTTCTAGCATGCTGAGCATGAGACAAGCCAGTCATGAAAATGATGAGATCATCTAAGTAAGCACCAGTGTCATTATAGCACTCATGAAAGAGGTCATCCATCATTGTCTGAAATGTAGCTGGCACATTTTTATATCTAAAGTACATAACCAGGGGTTCAAAAGACCCAAAAGAAGTGATGAAGGCATCTTTCCATTCATCACCCTCCTTCATGCACACATTGGTGTAACCCCAATGTAAATCCAGCATGGTGAACATATCAGCACCACAAAGCCTATTAACCAGTTGATCAATACAAGGGAGCAGATATATGTTTGTGATAGTACCCTCATTTAAATATTGGTAATCCATAACAAGTCTCTTTTTGTCATCTTTTTTAGGAATGAAAGACACAGGTGCTGTCTGAGGCAATTTGAAAGAAGAGATGTAATCTTTTTCTAGCTCTGCATCAAGGAAGGTACAAATCTCAGATAACTCTGTCTGAGATATGGGAATAACTTTGCCTTTCTTGGGAATGAAATCAGGTTGCAAATCTATTGCATGATCCCAAGTTTTTTGTAAAGGCATGTGCATGGATTCCTACTCCAAGAAAACATCCAAATAATCATATAGCTCAACCAAGAGTTCTTTCTTTAAACTTTCTTGTTCCATCAAGAACAAAGTGCACATAGATAAATTAGATGCTCATTGGTCACAAGCATCACCACATCTATCAAATGACATTGAATGTTTCTTCTAGTCTATGGAAGGATTATAGTGCACTAAAAATTCATACCCTAGGAATACTGCATTTGTAGCTAGGTTGGATATATACAACATCAAAGGGAATAAATGTGCAGTATTATTCCCATCAACTATATGTGCCATGATCTCGCAATAATAGCTGATACCTTTGCCAACATTTGCTGATCCATCAGCATTGTGAACTTCTATGGGCCTATCGAGTTGCTTGCATGCGATAAAACAATGGATAGCACTGCTATTGACTAAAGTGGATACCCAGATCAAAGATCAATCTTGCCTGTGTAGTTTTAACTCCACTTCTAGAGCATTGGTGTGTAGATGCCATGTCTTATACAGCATTATTTGAATATGTTGAGGGATTTCATAATTTATTTTTTCTGGTATTTTTGCGAAATTAAGCATCCAATGTTTCTTCTTCCAGGGCTGAGCTTAATTGAGACTTTGTGGCAGAATAGTCATCTGGTAGGCTACCACATCGAGATGACAGCTCATGTGCTGGAAATGACTTAGGCTGATAGTTTTCATCTTCAGCCATTTTTGCAAGTTTACATATATTGAACATGGAATAATCATACAATGATGTCAAGGACACATTATTAACAACTAATTCTTCCCAGTCATCCTCTTCAACTACATCATGATACAAATCAAGAAAATCAGAAACTGGTACATAGTCCAAGTTACTATTTTTTGATTTATCTAAATTTTCATAAGAAGGAGAAACAGATGCAGTACTAAAAGAAATATTGTCTGAGACTGCTGACACCCTCATATCAGCAGTTGGCATCAAAAACCTGCTTTAGCCTTGGTTTTGGCTGTAATCTTATTGTACTAATAGACCTCAGCTTCTTCCATCATCCAAGCTTGATGGTGTGAGAATGGTTGTGCTGCTGCTTGGGGCAGTGTAGGAGTAAATGCACTTTGGGGGGGCAAGGTCTACATTGGACCTTGGGGTTGCATCAATGACTGTGCACAAGCCTCATAGAAAGTGTGATTTCAGGGGCAGTAAGAGGGATTGGTGGGACATATTGCCCAAATGTGACCCAGGTGTTAACACCCAAAACATGTATAAGTGTCTGGTGTCCTTGGGTTTTGGAATGTCTTCCTATTAATGTCCATAGGTGCACCTGCTGCAATGAGTCGATCATGAAATAATTGCCATTTTGAGGTTGGCAACTGAGGGCCAATCGTCAATGTTATCTTTTTTGGCAAATGTTTCCAGCATTTGAATGGCAAATTGGGCTGCATTGCCAATCATATGGCATAAAACAGCATAAGCTACTTTCCATCAGTTGAAGTCTTTGGCCTTCAGGTACAGTTTCATCTTGACCCACCATAGATGGTAGATTGCCTTATTACCATCCCATGTTCTGGCATCTCCTAGAGTTGACTTTGTCTTTTTGTCAAACTCCAGATGAAGTGATGTAAACTGGTCCATCAAGTCATTGATCTTGGTGGAAATTTCTGACATTGTGATTTATAGGCAGAAAAAGGGTGATAGGAAAGATATGGACATGGCATAGAGGTTTTCTGAAGGAAGAGTGGCTTTTTGAGCCTCGAAAAAATGTTCAAGAAGGAAGGATAGAACATTAGCTGCTTTTAGCTGAAAACTAGTGTTTACAGTCCAGTCCCACTCAGGTTTAGGGGCGGTTTTGCAAATGGCAAGATACTCATAGCCAATTGTGCACATAAAATGCTAAAGAAAATATACCACTTGCCACTACCATAAAGAGGGCACCATGGAGTTTCATCTCACAGTGATGAGGCTTGTACACCAGCTTGGGACTGAAGAGTCAAAATGGAGGAACCAGGAAACTGCCTAGCTACAGCTGACATTTTAGTATGCTGAGACTGTGACTTTCATAGAAGATATTGTGATTCTGCTACTTTGTACAGGTAGTACCACTGCACTGACCCACTATGCACTAAGAGATTGATCTTTATTTGTTGTCAACCAAGTGTGTCCTCTCGAATGAGGTCTAAGCCTTGGCAAAGCAAACCAACTTTTGTGCTAGACATGTGCAGCTCAAATGGTTTTGTGTTGGAGTCGTCATTGTCCCTAAGCTATCACAGTACAACCATACTCCAAACAGAGTAATTGTCACTTTATGCCTGTGAATCAGCTTTCTGAACATGCGTAATGATGAAAAAAAGCTTTGCTGCAGATACTGCATATACAAATGTTGAGGAGGAGGTATGGGCAGCTTCAACCTAATGAAGTGACCAAAACATAAAGCTAGTTGGAATTTGGTCAACGACACAAGAGGTTAAAGCTGGGGTTCAGCTCAACTCTTGGCTGCTTTATATATGTTCTACATTATTAAATACATGAGGTATTACTAAGCTACATGTGTCTAACATGAGGTAGTCTAGACTATGACATCATAGATAAGGAGATAAGGGATAACATCATGTCATGTGACAGGTCTAGCCTTCTGACATCATATTATGTAAACCAGTGTGTATTACCAGAATACTCAAGAGAATGAGGATAGTTTGAATATCATGTTTTTGTAGTATTTACAACAGTGGCTCAAGGAGGAACCAATAACATGAAGAAACTAAATGTACTCAGTTATACTAGAAAAATGATCTGCATGATATCCCATATAATAGTAAGAGATACAGTGAGTGCAAAACTATTGCAATACCTAACCTTAAACTGGCATGCAGTGCCCTGTAATCACTCATGGGAATTTCACTTTGCTTTGGTGAAAACAAATAAAGACATACCCTTGGCTACAACATTGTCCCCAGGGTCATGTGATTTGGTTCACATGCCCCCAAGATACATCCATTTCAAAACAGTAATACCATTGCAATAGTTTTGCACCTTCTGGTATATTGGGTATATTAGTACATCTTAGTAGCATAGCCAACTCTCTGCCAAGTCATACACCCCCACATCATCAAAGGACCTCCTCTATACCTTCTACCACCCTATCACTGAATGCTTCCCCTACCTTTTTCTATGCCCACTTGTACCCATCTGACCCTAGGCAATTGATTTCGGTCTCATCATACCATACTACCTTCTTCCAGTCCTCCAGAGTCCAATCCTTATAGGCATAAGCAAAGTCTAGATGAGCCTTGCAATGCTTGGCTGAAAGAAGTGGTCATTTTGACTTGACCACAGCTTTTATACCTGTCTTCTTCAAGTGTCTGTGCACTGTGGAAGTAGAGAGAGGCTGGTTGACTATATTTATGAGTGCCTTAGACACCTAAACAGTATTCTCTACCTTTTCAGAAGAGATGAGATGAATGGCATGGCAAACATTTACAGAGGAAAGCTTGGATGAATGACCTCCAGCAGCCTTCTAAAGTGACACATGGAGTCCAGTAGAAGATGTAATGGAGTTGGCAGATTGACCAGCATCAAGCATAGAGAGGATGGTGTATTTCTAAGTAGGAGATGGATCTCATAATGGTTGTGATTGGAAATGTGCTGAGTAAAGGATGCAAAACTATTGCTGTTTTGAAATGGATATATCTTGGGAGCATGTGAACCAAATCACATGACCCTGGGAACAATGTAGCCAAGGGTATGTACTTTATTTGTTCCTATCAAAGCAAGTGAAATTCTCATGAGTGATTCACCCTGGTTTGAGGTTAGGCATTGCAATAGTTTTGCACCTCACTGTAAATGAATTTACATCATACCTATGTTGACAACAACCTACTGTTCATGGTATTCTAAGGGAAAATAGTGAGAAAGGAGTGGAGGATGGCCAAAATAATCAAAAAAAGTCTGAACATACATATCAGCAAAACCAGGATTTTGCCATAGTGTTTATAGTGGTCATAGTTGCCATAGTATACTCATAGTGTTCATAGTTACTCATAGTAATCATAGTACTCATAGTACCATAGTGTCATAGTGTTCATATTGTTCATAGTGTTTTATAGTATTCATATTGACTCATAGTATCATAGTGCCATAGTGCCGTAGTGTTCATAGTGTTCATAGTGTTTCATAGTATCATAGTGCCATAGTGCCGTAGTGTTCATAGTGTTCATAGTGTTTCATAGTGGCTCATAGTGACTCATAGTATCATAGTGCCATAGTGCCATAGTGTTCATAGTGTTCATAGTGTTTCATAGTATTCATAGTGACTCATAGTAATTATAGTACTCATAGTACTCATAGTGTCATAGTGCCATAGTGTTCATAGTGTTTCATAGTGTTCATAGTAATCATAGTA
>JBBPUL010000069.1:0-23088 GCA_038094675.1 Spongispora temasekensis
ATGACACTATGATTACTATGATTACTATGAACACTATGAAACACTATGAATACTATGGCACTATAACACTATAAGTACTATGAGTACTATAATTACTATGAAACACTATGAACACTATGAACACTATGACACTATGGCACTATGATACTACATTTTTTAAATGCCTGTATCAGTACTATGATTACTATGAGTTACTATGAACACTATAAACACTATGACACTATGGCACTATGATACTATGAGTACTATGATTACTATGAGTTACTATGAACACTAGGAAACACTATGAACACTATAAGCACTATGGTGAAATCCTGGTTTCGCTGATGCAGCTGAAGGACTGACTAATAGAAAGGCTGTGTGTGTTTAAGTAATCTAATGCAAATGTAATCAAGGAAAATCAAGGAAAAAGAGAGGTGAATTGTAACAGAAGGTGTATCTAGCAGTGGCAAGATATGAGAAGAGGTTGATGACTTTGTTAAGAGATGAAGTGGGATGAGAGGACTAGGTGACCTTAGTATTGAGAAGCTCTTTGAATAGTGCCTAGAGTGGCATACTCCTTAGTAAGCTCCTTCACTAGATCATCCATGGTGGTGGTTGCCACATATTTCTGCTTGAGCAACTCTGAGAAGTGGAGGTAAATAGAGCTGGCAATGGTGTCATTTACCTTAGTCCAGGCAATAAAGAAGTCACTGTCCTCCTTTGACATAGTGGTTGAGAGAGTGGGCTTCTGGAATTCCATGCACCAGATATACCCAGTGGCTTGAATGTATGCCAATATGATGGGCCACCACTGGTTCCAGTTGGCACCAGTAAAAATAGGGATGTTTGAGAAGAAAGTGGAGGAAGACATTATTGATCTGGATGTGCACAAGTTAGCATACTAGACCAAAATGACTACAGTATCCAGTGTCCTGCACTTATAGCAGTAGAACTCAATACCTCTATTCAGGTATCACACATTGCAGTATTTCCACATGACAGTGCTTAGTCTAATGGCAGCAAGTTACCATGCACAATAGACATGAGAGTACTAGTCCTATCTACTGCAGCCATTGAAGGCACTGTGGTAGGGAAGCAACCGATGCAGCCATTTAAGGTGCATACAGTGCTAAGCTGGCAGGGCTCATAACCTATTGAATTGCAGGCCTGCAGCCTGGGCAGAGGTTAAGCTAGCTAGCACTCACCAGATGGTTGGGATGCCACCCTCAATCTCTTTGATCTTCTGCTTGACCACTTGGCCCTGCAGTGTCTTCACTCAGAAATACTCTGTCTTCATTGCTGGTACATACTCACCTAGGCAGAGTACACAGAAAGTCTCTGTGCATCATGTTCAGGACTTATCTCTCATCCCATGTCCTTGTTCTTCAGCACCTTAGGTTGTGCATTGAGTCTATGGCTGATGCTGCCTGTGCCTGTTATAACAAAAGGCTCAAGCTCTCGAAAGTGGTTACCATTGTCATAAGCTGCTACCATTTCTACCCCATACCACATCCGCTCTGGACTTAAGTGCCAGACCATCATACCCTCATCATTGAACTCACTCAGGAATCTCCTGCACCCTCATCCCCATTCTCTTCATCCACAAACCTAGATATTCCTAATGTTCTTGAAGCTGAAGCTTTAGAAAACCTCACACACTCACTTTCGCTTCAATTAGACACTTCTCTAGTTCTCAATAAGCCACAGCTACCTTCACTCATGCCCATTGCCATCATCCCTCCACTTATCCTTCCTCTGTTGAACCCTCCATTTCCTTACTCACATCCCAAACCTCCTAAACCTATCATGTCCTCATTGTCGAAATCCACCAAGCTTTGCCTCAACTAGCCCAAGGTCTACTCTGAGAAACAGACAGAAGCCAACACTTGGTTCAACACAGTACAATGATACCTCACCATCAACAAGGCCATCTACTTAAATGACAATGATAAGAAGATTGGCTTTGCCCTCTCAATCATGACCAAAGGAATGGCTCAATCCTGGGCCAATACCTTTATGGCCACTGCCCTTAACAAGTGTGGCTCATCCTTTGGGACCTGGGCTGACTTCCTCACAGAGTTCAAAAAGAACTTTATAAGCCCCAATGTTGCTGCTAACACTCTTACCTGGCTGGCCACTTACTAAGTCAATGAATGATGAGATAGGTCATTCCAACCCTTTCTTGCTGCATACATCACAGAATTCAAAGCCTATGCTGCCCTCTCTGGACTAAAAGAGGAAATGGCACTTTGCCAATACTTCTCCACTAGGATTCCTCCCTCACTCTCAACCAAGATATATCTTATGGACAAGGTTCCATCCACCATCAATGGGTGGTACACCAATACCACAACATTCAACGATCAATGGAAATGAGCTGACCTCATCACCAAACAATACCAAGGGCATGTTCCCACATATGCCTCAGTCTCACTTGACCCCTTCCTGAGATCCAAACACCATGGATGTTGATGCTGTTTGCATTCCCAAACTTACAGAGAAAGAAAAACAATGTTGCTTCAGACTCAACCTCTGCCTTCAGTGTCACAAACCAGACATTTCTTTCAGAACTGCCCCACCTTTAAGGATTTTCCTCCATGACCTGAAAAGAAAGTGGCTAAGGCCGAAGAAGAAGTACTGGGCCTGATGGAGAAGGAAGATGATGATGAACACCATGTGGGGGCATACTCCATAAAGGATTTTAAAAAGGGAGGACTGTCTCAATGTAAGTACCTCCCCAATTCTCTGTTTCTTGTACACCTGTACTAGTATCCATGTCAAATAAAGCCATGCATATTCCTGTACAGCTCATGGTTCCCTTGCACTCTTTCAAAGTCATCGACTTGCCTGCTCTCATTAACTCAGGAGCAGAGATCTCTTGCCTTGATTGAGCCTTCACCTAAAAACATCGCATCCAGGTTTGTAATGTTAACCAATCTGCCAATTCCAATGATGATATCTTATTCTCCACTAAGCTCTTTGTCTCCATTGGGAAAGGAGTGACCCACAAAGCCCTCTTTTACCTGATGAACTGTGGTATAAACAGCATTATACTTGGTCTCCCCTGGCTATACCTCACAAACCCAACTATTGATTGGGAAAAACAAACCCTCTCTGTCCCTGAGTCTCTTGACCAATCAGCTGATTTGTACTATGCCCATGTCACAGATCTCACACACTATGATTTGCACTTCCAAAAAACCTCTCTTGCTTGAAACCAAGATAAGGCAATATGCCATGTGAACACTACCCCCAAAACTCACAGGCACCTTCACTTCTACATTAATATCTAATTGGAAAAGGGCTGGCATAACCAGGCCCTCACACACTATTTGATTAACTGCATCACTAAAGGAGGACCCTATATCCTACTCTTTGCCACCTTAGCCTGTTATTCTGAAACCACAAAATTGGCCAAAAAGGTGGGAACTCAAACCCAGGAGGTTAAACTCCCATCTGAATACTTGGACTTTGCCAAAGCCTTTGAAGAGAAAGAATGTGAAGACCTTCCCTCATCTAGACCTTATAACCACAAAATAAACCTCAATGAATCCTTTGTTCTGAAAATCGGGAAAGTCTACCCCTTATTCCCTGAGGAACAGAAAGCCACTGAAGCCTTTCTTGAAGAAAACCTTCACTCAGGAAAGATCTGCCCTTCAAAGTCCCCCCAAGCCTTCCCTTTCTTTTTCATCAAAAAAAAAGGATGAGAAGCTACATCCTTGCCAGGACTACCACTACCTAAATGAACATATCATCCATAATGCATACCCACTCCCTCTTGTCTCTGAACTCATTGACAAGCTCAAAGGAGCTCAGGTTTTCACTAAGTTTATGTGCACTGGAGGTATAACAATATCCAAATCAAGGATGGACATCAGTGGAAAGGCACTTTCAACACCCATAAGGGCCTCTTTGAACCCATGGTCATGTTCTTTGGAATAAACAATTCACCCTCCACATTCCAGTGGTTCATAAATGATTTATTTTGCAATATGATTACAGAAGGATGGCTCATCATCTACATGGATGACCTTCTCATCTTCTTCCTAGACAATGAGTCCCACACAGTGCACACATGATGAGTCCTTCAGTACATGATGGAACTCGACCTCCACCTCTGTCTCAATAAGTGTAAATTTGCCTCATCCAAAGTAGAATACCTTGGAATGATTGTAAAACCTGTCAACTTGGCATGGATCCAGTCAAGCTAGATGGGATTGCTTCTTGGCCAGTCCCACAAAAAGTAAAAGATGTGCAGTCCTTCTTGGGTTTTGCAAATTTCTACAGACAGTTCATTCCCTCCTACTCTGATGTTGCTCACCCTCTCATTGATCTCACAAAAAAAACTGCTACATAGATCTGGACACCCTGTTGTTAACCATGTTCAATGATCTTAAATGGCTCTTCCTCTTCCAACCCATCCTACTTCTCTCTAATCTTTCTAGACCCTTTGCCATCACCATTGATGCCTCTCGTGATGCCATGAGGGCAATCTTGCTCCAAAAAGATTTGAATGGGGATTAACATCCCTGTTCCTACCTATCCCAGTTGTTCTCCCCTACATAATGAAAATATGACATCTTTGACTGAGAACTCCTTGCCATCATTTGTGCACTCAAGGCTTGGCAACATTACCTCCATGGCTCCCAATGCCCAGTTTAGGTCATCACTAACCATAAGAACCTCACCTACTTTTGCCAACCACAGAACCTCAACTGTTACCAAGCATGCTGGCTCCTTAACCTTGCAGACTTTAATTTAAAGCTCACTCACATCCTGGGTTTCCTCTTCTCTGGCCCAGATGCTCTATCTCATCACCTGGACCACCTTTCATCTGAATTAGACAACCAAGTGGTCACTCTACTCCCTGAGACCATCTTTGTCTACATCATTGATGCCATGCTTGGCAAATCCATCAAGACTCACTCCACCTCTAATTCTCTTGTTTCTAACATTGAAGTGACCTATACTAGGATATGACCGTCGGTCTTTACTAACCACAAAGAAAGAAGAACTTAGGAATGGGGGATCATGACTTAGGTCACAAGACACAAGAGGTTGAAGCTGGGGCTCAGCTTGACTCTTGGCTGCTTTATATACAGTGACCTCAAAAACCCTTTCCATACTAACCCCAATGGCAGTGCACGCAGCGCACTGCCAATCACTGTGGGAATTTCGCTTAGCTTTGGTGGGGATATAAATAGAACATACTCTTGGCTACAATATTGCCCCTTGGATCATGTGATTTCATTCACACACTGCTGAGATATGCCCATTTTAAGACAGCCATGTTATGGAAAGGGTTTTTGAGCTTAGGGATTGATCTTTGTTTGTTGGCAAATGAGCATGTCTCCTCAAATGGAGTCTTAGCCTCATCAAAGTGAACCAACTATTGCATCAGACAAATGCAGGTCAAATAGTTTGATGTTGGAGTTGTTGTCTCCAAGCTATTATGGGGCAACCACATTTCCAATAGAACAATAGACCACTTCACACCTGTAGATTGACTTTCTGACAATGAGTAACAATGACGAGTGGGATGCATGTGTATCTGGTGTGAATGTAGAGCAGCTTCAACCTAATGAAGTGACCTATACCAGTACATGACCATCAGTCTCTACTAACCACAAAGAAAGAAGAACTTAGAAATAGAGGACCATGACTTATGTCACAAGACACAAGAGGTCAAAGATGGGGCTTAGCTCAACTCTTGGCCACTTTATATATGTCTACTACCATTAAATACATGAGGCATTACTAAGCTACATGTGTCTAACATGAGATGGTCTAGATTACTGACATCATAGATAAGAGATAAGGAAGTCTAGACTCCTGATCTCATTGATGATGTTATATCACATCATCAGTCTAGACCAGTAACATCATATTACATAATGCAGTGTGTAACACCATTGGGATTGCAAAAAGGAGGAAAATTCAAATATGTTGAATATGGTTACAACACTACCCTGTCTTTAGGTTGAGATTCCAGATCAACTGGAGTTGTAGAACAATGAAGAGAATTCTTAAAGAGTAACTTCTTGCACTTTTCTAGGCATGGCTGGGTTTTTTCAATGAAACTCCTTTATCACCAGCAGAGCATTGGTGAGGTCAGTGGAGGATTGCCACGTAGTGTCACTGACATCATAACCTTTCCATTTAATGAGATACAAAAGTCCATGTCTAGTGGAGCAGGAGTCAAGAATGACCTCTACTTCAAATTCCTCAGAACCATCTTCAGAAATGTGCACTGCATCAGGCTTGCTGACGGGTTGGCCAGGCAATTGATCTTTGAATGGTTTTACTCATGAAATATTGACAGTAGGGTGTATTTTTATTCTGGCCTCAGTTTTAAGGTAACTGTGTTGGGTGAGACTTTCAAAATCTCAAAAGGACCAATCCATTTCTGAGTTAGCTTTGCAGAAGTATAAGGTAACTATAAATGCTCTGTTGATAGCCAGACAGAGTCTCCTATGATGTATTCTGGTGCTGCCAATCTCTTCTTTTCGGCCTGCACTTTTATTTTTCAGTGTTAGCATGAAGAGCATTTTCTACTTTGGCATGCACTTTTCCTAACTCCATTTGAAATTGTCCTGTGATTGAGGAATCATGTTTTACTTCAAATCTCATGTGCAGCATGTAGTTTCAAGTGACTGCAAAGGGAATGCTACCTGTAGCTCTAGTAACTGTAGTATTGTGCACGAATTCTGCCATTTTGATGTAATCCAACCAAGATTCCTGATATAGTCTCTGAATAGTATTGCCAGTTCTTTTGAGTTGATGGATTTGAAACATGGCATAAATACAACTTCTTTGGAGAATCTGTCCACTATGACACATATGGCATCTACACCATTAACTGCAGGGAATCCTGAAATTAAATCAACTGATATATCCTCCCAGGGATGTTTTGGAATGGGTAATGGTGCTAATTTGCCAGCTGGAGGTCATGACAGTGACTTGGATTGAGTACAAATTTGACAACAATCAATGTAATTATTAATCACTTTCTTCATCTCAGGCCAAAAGAAGTGTTGAGATATAGTTGAAAGTGTGCACTGTTGTCTGGCATGTCCCACAATAGGTGAGTCATGGCATAATGTAAGGAGTTCAATCCTTAACCCAGGAGGTACTAAGACATGGTTGGAATCATTGATAAATACAGATTGTTGTTTGTCAAACCAGCAAGTCACCGACAAAGGTATTTTTAGGTTTTTTGACATTTTCTGTAGCTTCTCTAAAAAGGGCGATTCTAAATGTACATCATTTATGATAACCTGTGGTAGGAGAACCATTATGTTTTCATTGAGGTTCTGCACTGCATCACCATGATCAGGTCTTCTAGATAATGCATCTTCCCTAGCATTGGTAGATCCTGGTTTGTAGAGCAAAACATAATTAAATTCTTGCAATGTGGCATGCCATCGAGCTTGGTGTGGTGATAGAGTTTGCAGTTTTTTTTTCAATACTCCAAGTTTTTATGATCAGTCCAGATCTTGAATCTTGGACTTCCAATAAGATAATGACACCATTCTTTGAGTGTGTAAATGATAGCAGCCATTTTCTTGTCATAAATAGGGTAATTTTGTTCTGCTACATCAAAGGAATGCGAGATAAAAGTGCAAGGTCTCCAGAGACCATCTTCACAGTGGACTGAGAGCACCACTCCTGTAGCGAGGTCTGAAGCATTAGTTTCTACCCTTAATTCTTTTGCACTATTGGGGTATGCGAGTAGTGGTGCTTTTGTAAATTTTTCTTTTAGTGATAAATATGCTTATTCTTGCACAGGTCCCCAGGACCAAGGAATATCTTTCTTAGTTAACTCTGTTAGTGGCTTTGCTATATGTGTGAAGTTTTTGATGAATAATCGATAATAATTACATAGTCCCAGGAATGACTGAACCTGCTTAACTGATTGTGGTTGGGGCCATTCCACAATAGCTTTTGTCTTTGTATTTTGCATGTTTACCCTGTCTTTAGATATGACCATACCCAGATAGTTGACTTTGTCCTTAAAGAAAAAACACTTGGAAGGTTTACAAAACAGATCATTTTCCAAAGGACCTGTAGGACTTCACGAACACATTGAGCATGCTCAGCACAAGAAAGACCAGTAGTAAAAATAATAAGATCATCAATGTAAGCACCAGTATCAACATACTGATCATGAAATAAATCATCCATTATAGCCTGGAATGTGGCTGGTGCATTTTTATAACCAAAATACATCACTAGGGGTTCAAATTACCCAAAAGGTGTGATGAAGGCACCTTTCCATTTATCGCCTTCCTTCATGCAAACATTCATATATCCTCAATAAAGATCCAGCATGGTGAACATATTGGCACCATGAAGCTGATCAACCAGTTGATTAATATGAGGCAATGGATATGCATTCGTAATAGTACCCTCATTGAGGTAGTGATAATTCATCACCAATCTCTTTTTTCTGTCTTTTTTGGGGATAAAAAATACAGGCACTATTTGAGGTGACTTAGAAGATCTAATATATCCCTTTGCTAGTTTTCCATCAAGGAATTTACAAATTTCTGCCAGCTCCATTTGTGATATAGGAATGACTCGACCCTTCTTAGGCACAAAGTCTGGTCGCAAATCAATTGCATAGTCCCATGTTTTTCACAGGGGCATACATGTGGACTCCTGTTCCAAAAACACATCCAAAAAGTCATGAAATTCCACAGAAACTTCCATTTTTATAGTTTTCTGTTTTTTCAGAGATATCTCATTTATATGCACAGTATTATACTGGTTAAATGTCATTGTATGATTGATCCAATCTATGGACAGATTATACTGGCATAAAAACTCATATCCTAAAAAGACCACATTTGTAGCTAAATTTGATACATAAAGAGTCAGAGGAAAGAAGTATGCTATTTGGTTGCCATCTTTCATTTCAGCATTTATGCAGCATATATGTGTGATTCCCCATCTTATATTGGCAGAACCATCTGCATTCCTGACTTCTATGGATCATGGTAGCTCTTCACATGCTATGGCATTGGCGGTCACAAATCCTTGGTCGACAAAATAATGTGTAGCACCACTGTTGACTATAGCAGACACCCAGACCATTGATTGACTGTTCCTTTGTAGTTTTAACTCCACTTCTAGAGCATTTTCACATAAGTGCACATGCTCTCAATGCAGTGTCAACAGGGGTAAACAAAGATCGGGGTGCTAAGATGAAGAGATAAGATGTAAGCAGAGTGCCTGATAAGAGAAAGGGGCTGGATCCATATCCATAACCCTAGAATAAGGTTGCCTTAGGTGTATAGAGTGTTTTAGTTAGGTTAATGCTGTTGTGGTTACAATAGTGGATGAGCAACTATGTGATGTCATGACTCACTAGCATGCCAAGAAAATGACATTGAAGGGATTAAATGATGTTGAGGCAGTGATTTGAGTTGATGGAAGGTGGTTGTTGAGAAGTAGTGTGACTTTGTGTGTTCTGATATGATGAGCTACTTGGTACTAGCCTTGTGGCTGACCGAATGTAAAGCTTGCTAGATGGTGTGTCTTCCTTGATAAGGGAGGAACAGTTGGAGATGAATGAGACTTGAGAATTCTCCTTTCTATACTCTGGCCCAGGTATTGATTGTGTAAATGAAGTTTAGGAGTCATCAAGTTGGGATGTTGTTGACACACTACCAGAATGACTGGACATTGTCCAGGGACTGGAGTGACTGGTTGTAAGAGTAGGGGAACTGCTGCTACACATAATGGGTGGCAACAAAACTAAAACAATGGCAGATGTGATTACGTCAGACTACGAAGAAATGGAGAGGTATGAATAGCCTGCACAAACAAAACCAAAAAACTCTATCCATCATATACATGAGTAACATGACATAATAGGGGATTCCAGGCAAAGGATGAGTTGAGGCCAAAGGTTGCAAAGAACAATCAGTAGAAGGTCATATTAATAAACCCATCACTGGCAGGGGATAGATAGTATGACCCAGAGCAGTCCAATTATGGACTGCAGTTTGCATAAATATTGAGTGAATTGAAGAAGAATTTACCTTGGATGAATGCACCACATCAGTAAAACACTGGTTTTCACACAGAGGTATAGACTTATATAGGCTAGTAGAGACTTATGGTCCAGCATACCATAATCAAATACAACCAAGCACAACCAAATACACTAACCAGGCTATAACCAAACATAACCAAATATACCAATGAAATACTAATTAAACACTAACCAAATATATATAATCAAGCATACTAATTAGATACTAACCAAATATAACCAAGTAGACTAACCAAACACAACCAAACACACTAACCAGGTACTAACCAAACACAACCAAACACAATCAAGCATATTAATCAGACACTAGTAATCAAATACAATTAAGCAGACTAACCATATACTAATCAAACAAATCCAAACACTAACCAACTGCTAACCAAGCACAACCAAGCACAAATAATCTATGTGACAATTCACTAACAAACAACATGCAGTAATACTAAATTAGTTATATCATAACTGCATTTGCACTAGATTATATAATTCTAATGGAATAAAGTCACACTAACCAAACACAACCATACTAACCAAATATAAGCATACAAACCAAACACAACCAAATACACTAATCAGACATTAACCAAGCACTCATTGAATATAGTAACCAAGCATGCTAACCAGATACCATCTAAATACAACTAAGCCTCCTAACTAGACACTGACCAAACACAATCAAACACTAACCAGCTAAACAAGCACAACCAAACACTAACCGAATCAAATAATCATTCAAAACCCTAGTGAGACCTTTTTCTACAAGCCTCTGCAAGACCTGACCGGTGAATCACACATGTTACTTTCTGTAACAGAGTCAAAGAGGAAATCATCATCGTCTAATGCAGGTGGAGGCCTAGGCAGAGGGATTGAAAGTGTGTGGCCAGAGTGCTGAGAGTGGCTGGAAGTTTGGGAGGTGTAGGTCTGAAAGGAACCCCGGGATTAATAGGAACTGTGGGAGGAGGTGGATGAGGAGGAGGACCTGGGCAGGGAACAACGTTTGCAGAAAGGGCATGCAGCCTAAGTGTGACTGGGGGAATGACGGTGGCAGAAGGGGCATGTGTAGTGGGGGCAGTGTACCCTGATATGTCTGAGCCTGTGACATATAAAGCATGAGTCACGATATTGGTGGTGGTTGCTGGGACAGGGTAAGTTGCCCTGAAGGATGCATTGCTGGACTGTGGCTTCTTGAATCTGATCAAAGTGGGCCTAGAGGGGGTCAATGGCTAGGGCTTCCATTGGGTCAAGGGTGGAAGAGGAGGTGCTGGGTGTCCCATTGTCTACAGCCTACAGAGATGGAGTTGTGGATGATTTCAGAGGGTGAAGGGGAGGGGGAGCAAACAATGTAGGTGGAGATGGCAATGTCAGTGGGGACCCTGACTGCAGCAGTTTCTCAGAGGTATCTATCAATGTCCTGGATGAACTCCAGGTATTCTAGCTGGTGGGCTAGCTCATGGATGTGTCCGATGGTCCTAGAATGGATAAGGGTGATCTCATGGTGGTCACTGTTAATGAGAGACAAGAAGAGGTGGGGAAAGCATTCCAACTAAAGATAGACCATGAATAGAAGGAAGAACAATGAGAAGGAGTTAGTGAAGGCAGAAATCCCTGAGAACATATGGGGGTCAGTGAGATATTCATGGAGCATGCTTCATTCATCATCAGTGGGGTCTGAGGACTGGAGGGTGTAGACATGCAAGGGAATGTCAATGGAGATTACTGGGGTCGGGGCATTGGCAGGTGGCTCGAGGACAGGGAGGGTATATACAGTGCCAGGGCTAGGAGGTGTACTATTTGTTGCCAGTACCACAGCATCCTCATAATGAGGAGTGTGGGCCATTAACAGAGAAGGGGTACATGATGGCAAAGTAAGATGGTCCTCCATAGGAAGTACTGAAAGGGACAGAGATGTGGGAGATAATATAGATGAGGTGATGACATCAGACATAGTAAAAGAGGTGTGAAGAGGAGAGGGGGCAAAGCAAGAGGTGGGTGTAGTGAGACAAGAAAGCTATTGCTTTGAGGAAGGGAATGCTTTTGGGTGGAGGGTTTTATATTCCTGGAGGGCAGACTTGGCATTTTTCAAGTTTTGTTCTGGGACCCAGGAGTCTTTCTTGGCAGTGTACCCCTTCCATCAGATCAGAAACATGCAGGAGTGGGCTGTTCTCCTGTGGCATAGAATCTTCTCAATTTCATATTCCCCTTTGCCTTCTATTAACTCTGGGGGTGGGGCTAGGAAGTTTGGACTGTGAATACTGTTTTTGTGATAGAGCAATAAGAGGGAGGCATGGAACATGGGGTGGATCTTCCATGTTGTCGGAAGCCAGAGTCTATATATCAAGGGGGATAGGATGTCCATGATAGTAAAGGGTCCTTCCCTTTTGGGTGCGAATTTGGGGTTTGCGATGTGGCGATTGAGGTTCTTTGCTTCTAACCACACCTTTTCTCCTTTGGCAAATGGGGTAAAAGAGCAGCATGTGTGGGATGCCATTACTTGTTGTGTGAGTTCATGGGCGGCAAGTGCTTTGTCCCTGGCTGCAGATAAGACCTTGAGGTGTTCTTTCAGGGCTGGAAGTGGTGTTTCTGCCAGGACTGTGGAGAGGGCATGAGGCTTGAAGCCATACATGAGGTAGAACAGTGATTTGCTGGTGATGGAGTAAGGGCGGTGATTGTATGTAAACTCTGCATGAGTAATGTGATTGGCTCATGTGTTCGGGTTGTTGCTGCAGAAGATCCAAAGATATGTCTTGACTTCCTGGTTGATGCATTCAGTTTCGCCATCAGATTGGGGGTGGTAGGTGGTGAACAGAGAGAGGTCATATTTCAGGAGCTTTCTAAGCTCCTGAGCAAAGGTTAATGCAAATTGTGGGCTGCAGTCGGAGATGATTTTGTTGTACAGGCCCCAATGACAGTATACTTTGTGGAAAAAGAGGGTTGCTACACCCTTGGCAGTGATGTGTTTCTTTGTGGGGTAGAGAATTACCCCCTTAATAAGCCTGTGGTCGACCATGACCAACAGGCTGTCGAAACCATTTGACAAGGGCAGGTTGGTGATAAGATCACAAGAGACCTGCTGGAACAGTCGGGAGGTAAGAGATTTAATCAGGGAGAGCAGAGGGACCATGGGGTGAGTGTTCGCCTTGTTCTGCTGGCAGGTGGCACAACCCTCAACATAGCAGCAGATGTGAGTAGTGAGGCCAGGCCATCAAAAATAATGGGCAATGAGTTGGCAGGTTTTTAGATAGCTGGGGTGGCTGGTGGAGGGGTCATGTGCATGTATAATGACAGCAAGGTGGTCAGATTCTGGGACATAGACATGGTCACAGTAACATAGGAGGTTTTCTAAGAACTGCCAGTCCAAGAGGTGGTTTCAGAGGTTGAGGGCAGTGACTGGTCCTTCGAGGTCAGTGCAAAGGCAGGTAATAAGGTCATTGGAGATCAAATGTTTTTGGATGGTGGTAGCCAAGACAGAGTCAATGACGTGGATGAAGAGGGTTTCCAGAAGGAGAGTAATGGCTTGATTATCCAATTCAGACAAGAGTTGGGTGAGGTGGTGGGAGAGGGCATCTGGTCTGGAGAGTAGAGATCTAGGGATGTGGGTTATTTTGAGGTCAAAATCTGCAAGGTCAAGGAGCCAGTGTGCTTGTCAGCAGTTGAGGTTCTGGGGCTGATGGAAATACATCAGATTCTTATGGTCAGTGAAGACCTGGACTGAAAATTAGGAACCACAGAGGTAGTGACACCAAGATTGGAGAGCATAGATAATGGCCAAGAGCTCATGGTCAAAGATATTGTAGTTTTATTCTGCTGGGGAAAACAACTGTGAGAGGTAGGAACAGGGATGCCAGTCCCTGTTTAAATCTGTCTATAAGAAAATGGCACCGGTGGCATCTCATGATGCATCAGTGGCCACTGTGAAGAGTCTAGAGAGATCTGGGAGATGAAGGATGGGGTGTGAAAGGAAGAGCTTTTTAAGCTCATCAAAGGAGTTTTGGTACTGGGATGTCCAGAGCCACATGGTGGTTTTCTTCATGAGATATATGAGGGGTCAGGCAACATGGGAGTAGGAGAGAATAAAGTGCTGGTAGAGGTTGGCAAATCTGAGAAAGGAGCATACATCCTTGACTTTCTTTGGGATTAGCCAGAAGGCAATGCCATTGAGTTTAACAGGGTCCAAAGCAAGTTCACCAGACTTGACAATCATTCCGAGGTACTCAACTTTGGGGGTGGAAAACTTGTACTTGTTGAGGTGCAAATGGAGATCCAGTTCCATCATTTGCTGGAGGATGTGGCAGGTTCATTCAGTGTGGGATTCGTTGTCTGGGAAGAAGATGAGCAGGTCATCCATGTAGATGATGAGCCATCCTTTGGCAATCATATCTTAGAAGAAGTCATTCATAAAGCATTGGAAGATTGAGGAGGAGTTATTCATGCCGAAGAACATGACCATGGGTTCGAAGAGGCCTTTGTGGATGATGAAGGTGCCCTTTCATTGGTGGTCATCTTTGATGCATACATTGTTATCCTCCCAGTGTATGTCAAATTTGGTGAAGACTTTTGCTCCTTTGAGCTTATTGATGAGATTAGAAATGAGTGGTAGAGGGTAAGCATTGTGGACAGTGTGTTTGTTCAAGTACTGGTAGTCTTGACATGGGTGAAGTTTGCCATCTTTCTTTTTAATGAAAAAGAAAGGGGAGGCCTGTGGGGACTTGGAGGGACGAATTTTCCCAGAGCGGAGGTTTTCATCCAGAAAGGCTTCAGTTCTTCTGAGGACAAGGGATAGATCTTCCTGATCTTCAGGACGAAAGACTCGTTAAGGTTGATCTCATGATTATATGGTCAAGATGGAGGAAGGGACTTGCAGTCTTTTTCTTCAAAGACCTTGGTGAAGTCAGAGTATTCCAGGGGCAGGGTGATATCCTGGGTCTGGGTTCCTGCTTTTTCTGCAAGTTTGGTAGCTTTGGAATAGCAGGTGATGGTGGCAAAGGGCAGGGTGTATGGTCCTCCTCGGGTAATGCAGTTGATGGAGTAATGGCTGAGGGTCTGGTGTTGCCATTGTTTCTTGGATTGGATGTTCAGATACACATGCAGGTGCCTGTGAGGAGCAAAGCCAGGGCATGGCATGGCATTATTTGCCTAAGAAGGCTTTGGGTTGGGCAAGGCGGAGTTCGGTGGGCTTAGAAGTCATTGGGGATGCAAGGTTGAGGCTGGGTGGTGAAGGGGGCATGGTAGTTCCAGAGCTGGGACTAGGAGGCATAGTAGACCTCCAAGATGAGGAGGTTGTGATGAGTGGTGGAGGTGGGTGGGGGTGCTGCTTCAGAGGTGACAGAGGGGCCGAAATGGCTGCGAGCTACAACAGTGGTAGTCACATTTGAAGAGCTTGACCCTTTTGTTATGACAGGCGCTGGTAGCATCAGCTGTAGACTCAATGTGCAACCTAAAGCTGTGAGACGAAGGCAATGGGCATAGGTTCTGAGCTCAATGCACAGAGACTAGTCACTACTCCACCTACGTGAGTATATAGCAATGTCAAAGATGAAGATGGAGTATCCTCAAGTGAAGACGCTGCAAGGCCAAGTGGGTTCGAAGGGAGAGCAAAGAGGAGTGAGAGGGTCAAAGATGCAATAGATTGCTATCTTGAGTAGGCTCAAGCTGGAGATACATGGCTTGTGCTACACCCTATTTATATGTGTGAGTTCTGCGCATGGACCAAGCAGTGCCACAGTGGGATAAGGGAGAAATCCAAAAGGAGTAATCAGGAGGTAAGGGGAACGAGTCATGCACAGTGTGAACCAAGTCAGAAAGCTGTGCATGATAGAACTACATAGAACATCACAGAATATCTGGGTCAGCATGGAAGATAAGAAAAGTACACAGTCACAGCAATGACTAATCGAAGGGCTGTGCATGTTAAGTAATATAATGTGAAGAGAAGTGAGGATGAAGAAAGAAAAAGGGGCTGATCATAACACATGCCCACATGCCCTCGTCCTCACTCACCATATCCACAGGAACATATGTGCACATCCACAGCTGCATGTATATCTGCCCTAGCCTGCTGCCTGCCATCACCATCACCATCACCTGCCCTTGCCCACCCTTCCCACCTCACAATCAACATAACTGCCAACCCTCATTGCTTAAAGGTCATCTGTGATGTATTGACAACACATATTTGAACAAACCTGAATTCTGGTTGATTGTAGCACAAGGTATGCTCCAGCCATGGAAGATCACATCTGCTAAACTAAATCTCTCTGTAGCCCAACATATCCACCTCTTTGCATGCCCAGACTCAGAGTCCCCCCTCTTGTCTTCAACAAATGGCTCACATCCAGTGTATTACCTGTTGTTCTGGATGTTATATTTGTTCTGGGTATTACCATGGCATGGCCATGATGACTCAACCATGACCATGATGCATCAACTACCTCTCTCCCTCTTTCTTGCCCACATGCAAGCAATGATGGTAATGGTGGGTCACTTCAATGAGAACAACAATAACCATCACTGGATGCCCTCTTCCTGTCTGCCTCACTCTATTCCCATCCCATGACGATGATGACAACATGACAACAACTGTATCCAGTACCCTCATCCTTGCCCTGTCTGCTCCTGCCTCTGGCCTATCACCACCACAAGATGACACATGCCAATAATGATGTGATGACAACAACAACAACTACTGTTGTCCTCGCCCTGTCTCCTCCCACCAGGCTGTCTCCCTCTGTCTTATGATGATATGACAACAACCATCACCCTCTCCCCATCTGCCCCTCAAGGAGGACACAGCAATGCAATGGCAACGTGATGAGAATGAAGATAACATGACAATGTGATGTGCAACTCGACAAGGATGACATGAAGATGATGGTGCAATGACCACAGTGATATGGTGATGATGACCATCGACCTTGCT
The DNA here is from genome assembly GCA_038094675.1 of Spongispora temasekensis. Classification (NCBI taxonomy): domain Eukaryota; kingdom Fungi; phylum Basidiomycota; class Agaricomycetes; order Boletales; family Boletaceae; genus Spongispora; species Spongispora temasekensis. Next base: position 16,959 of record JBBPUL010000069.1, read on the forward strand.
TTGCCCCATCCTCCAGTGTGCAGCCACTTCATGCAGAGATGAGGTGGGAGCTCAAGTATGCCATAGTATCACCTACTATGATGATAGTGCAGTATGTGATCATTTTTGCTACCTAGCACTTGATAGCAAGAATTCATAATATATACATAGCAATCTGAGTGACTGCAGCTATTAAACAGATATATATATATATATTTCAGTATGGCTAATAATGAGATAAATGTGGCTTGAGCTGGTTTTAGAGTCATGGCTGGAGCTCAAGTAGCCAAGACTGCATTCAGCTTCTTCTATGGCTTAGCTCATGTCAACTTGGCTTTGAGCTGACATCAGCTACAGCTTGGAGCTATTAAAAAGCCAAAGCTCTGGCAACACTAAATGTGAGAACTGTTTGAGGAGCTCAGATTGCCTCATATGGTCAATGCTGGATAGGAGCATAGTCAGGAAAACACTGTATTAGTACAACAAAACAAAATGTGAAAAACACACCACTGACACAGGGTGTCATTGTCCACAGTGTAAGAGTACAGCATGGTAAACATATCTATGGTCCACCTCCAGAGAATAAAGAAGTGGCAGGACCAGAGGAAGAACCAGCAGAGACAGACACAACAACAGCACCAGCCAATTGTTGTAACTGAAGCTGAAGGCAGATGAGTTCAATCTGGCACAAGAAGTTATGCTCCTCCTGTTTCTTCATCTGCATGTCAAGTCTCTTCAGCTCTTGCTTGCACATGAAAAGAACTTCAGCATTTGAATGCATCTGTTGCTTGTGAATAGCAAAGTTATATCGCGATGCTGAACAGGATGGACTGCCAACAGTGTGACCCTCATCCAGAAAGGCATCACTTTGCCTATTCAAATCTTATAACCTGGCATTGAACCCTTTTATGCTCAACATCATCTTAGTGGAGGAGAGATTTGAGCTAATGTGGCTAAGATCTTGATAGTAAAAGAAGACATGGAGAACATCCTCTGGATTATCATTACTATGAGATCTGTTATGATCGGCCCCTTTTTCTCTTTCTTCACTCTCATTTCCCCTTGTATTACTTAAACGTGCACAGCCCTTCCCCTTTGTCAGCATTCACGGCTGTGCGATTCCTTATCTCTTATCTGTGACTCACGTGTTCCATGACATTCCATGTAGTTCTATCATACACAGCTTTCTGACTCGTTTTGCACTGTGCATGACTCATTTCCCTTATCTCCAGTTACCATATTCGGATTCCTCTCTTAATGAGCTATAGCACTGCTTTGTCTGTGTGCAGGACTCTACACATATAAATAGGGTGTAGCACAAGCGATGTATCTCCAGCTTGAGCCTACTTGAGATAGCAATCTATTGTGTCTTTGACCCTCTCGCTCCCCTCTGCTCTCCCTTTGAACCACTTGGCCTCGCAGCGTATTCGCTCGAGGATACTCTGACCTCGTCTTCGATGTCGCTACATACTCGCCAAGGCGGAGTAGTGACCAGTCTCTGCACATTGCATGTAGGACCTACGTCCCTCGTCTTCATCTTGCAGCTTTAGGTTGCGCATCGAGTCTACGGCTGACGCTACCTGCGCCTGTCGTAACAAAAGGCTCAAGCTCTTCGAAATGCGACTACCATTGTTGTAGATCGCAGCCATTTCGGCCCCTCCGTCACCTTTGAAGCGGTGTCCCCGCCCACCACCACCACCCCTCGTAACCTCTCCCTCTTGGAGGTCCACTACGCCCCCTAGCCCTAGCTCCGGAACCACCATGCCCCCTTCGCCACCCAGTCCCTCATCCCCGATGTCGTCTAAACCCACCAAACTTCGCCTCGCCCAACCCAAGGCCTTCACTGGCAAACAATGCGATGCCATGCCCTGGCTTTGCTCGGTGCTACGATACCTCGCCGTCAATATCGATATCTATTCGACCGATGAAAAGAAGATAGGTTTCGCCCTGTCATTCATGAATGATGGGAACGCACTTACCTGGGCCGACACGTTCACGGAGAAAAGCATGTGAGGTACCAACATGGCCCTCGGATCTTGGGACGACTTCGTCAAGGAGTTCAAGGCCCACTTCGAGAGTCCTAACACCGCCGCCAATGCCCTGACCTGGTTGGCCACTTATCGCGTCAACGAGCGACACGATGGAACCTTCCAGCCGTCCCTCAACCAGTACATTTCTGAGTTCCACAACCAGGTCAGCCTGGCCGGACTCAACGAGGCAGCTACCATCTGCCATTACTTCTCCACAGGCATCCCCCCTTCGCTCTCAGAAAAGGTATACCTTATGGACACCGTCCCCACCACCATCGATGATTGGATCAAGAATGCCTCTTGTCTCGACGACCAGCACAAACATGCTAAGCTTGTCGCTCGCCAGCACAAGCACTCTTCGACCCCCACCTTCGTCCCTCGCCCCACTCAGCCCTCTCGCGACAAAGACCCCAATGCCATGGATGTGGACGCCATCCGCATCCTGAAGCTTACTCCCGAGGAGCGTGAACGCTGCCTCAAACAAGGACTTTATCTCTGATGCAGGAAATCAGGTCACTTTTCCAACAAGTGCCCTACCTTCAAGGATCTTCCCCCTCGCCCCAAGGCTGACTGAAAAGTCGCTAAAGCCAAAGAAGAAATACCAGGTCTCATCGACGAAGATGATGATGAAGATCTTCACATAGAGGCAGTAGGGGTAAAGGATTTTTGAAAGGGAGGACTCCTTCAACGCAAGTACCTCCCCAATGTTTTGTTTCTTGTGCGCCTGTACTAGTATCCACATCAAATAGAGCTATGCGTATCCCCATTCAGCTCGTGGTACCCTCGCACACCATGAAAGTCGTTGACTCGCCCGCCCTCATTGACTCTGGGGCGGAAATTTCCTGCCTTGACTGGGCCTTCGCCTGAAAACATTGTCTTCCTCGCACCCGCCTCGAACAACCTATCCGCGTCCGCAACGTGGATCAATCCATGAACTCCAATGGAGATATCCTATTTTCCACCGAACTCTACGTCTCTGTCGGAGAAGGAGTTACCCAAAAGGTGCTCTTCTACCTCATGAACTGCGGAAAGGAAAACGTTATCCTCGGTCTCCCTTGGCTCCGCCTCGCTAACCCAACAATTGATTGGGAAAAGCAAACCATCTCCATCCCCGAGATCCTCGATCAGTCTGCTGACCTCTACCATACCTACGTCACTGATCAGAAGCGACACGACTCCCACTACCATGCCCCACCTCTGCAAGGCTTTGGGGAAACTTCGATCCAGTGTGTTAACACGACTCCCGAAACTCACAAACACCTACACGCGTGCCTGGATATCCAGTCAGAAAAGCAATGGCAACATCAGACCCTTAGCCATTACTCCATCAACTGCGTCACTCGGGGAGGACCATATAACCTGCCCTCCGCCACCATCGCCCACTACTCTGAAGCAACCAAACTTGTGGAGAAAGCCGGGACCCAGACCCAGGAAGTCACCTTGCACCCGGAGTACTCAGACTTCGCCAAAGTCTTTGAGGAAAAAGAGTGCGAAACACTTCCCCCGTCGCGCCCTTATGATCATGAGATCAACCTCGATGAGTCCTTTGTCCCGAAGATCGGAAAGATCTACCCCTTGTCCCCCGAAGAACAAAAGGCGACCAAAGCCTTCCTGGATGAAAATCTCTGCTCCGAAAAAATTCGCCCCTCGAAATCCCCACAGGCCTCACCCTTTTTCTTCATTAAAAAGAAAGATGGCAAACTTCATCCATGCCAGGACTATCGGTACCTAAATGAGCACACTATCCGCGACGCCTACCCCCTGCCCCTCATCTCTGACCTCGTCGACAAGCTCAAAGGAGCTAACATTTTCACCAAGTTCGACGTCCATTGGGGTTACAACAACGTGCGCATCAAGGACAGTCACCAGTGGAAAGGTGCCTTTATCACTCACAAGGGCCTTTTTGAACCCATGGTCATGTTCTTCGGCATGAACAACTCCCCATCTACCTTCCAATGTTTCATGAATGACTCATTCAGAGACATGATCGCCGAAGGATGGCTTGTCATCTACATGGATGACTTGCTCATCTTCTCTCCAGACAATGAATCACACACTGAGCGCACCCGCCGCGTCCTCCAGCGAATGATGGAGTTAGATCTCCACCTACGCCTCAACAAATGCAAGTTTGCCACCCCCGAGGTGGAATACCTCGGCATGATCATTAAGCCAGGCGAGCTCGCTATGGATCCCGTCAAGCTTGATGGAATCGCCTCCTGGCCCATCCCAAAGAAAGTCAAGGACGTGCGCTCTTTTCTCAGATTCGCAAACTTCTACTGGTGCTTCATCCCTTCATACTCTGACGTCGCCCACCCCCTCATCGACCTCACCAAAAAAACTGCTGCGTGGCTTTGGACTCCCCAATGCCAAACCTCCTTTGACGAGCTCAAAAGGCTCTTCCTCTCTCGACCCATCCTTCGCCTCCCAGACCTCTCTAAACCCTTCGCTGTCGCCACCGACGCATCTCGCGATGCCACCGGCGCCATCCTTCTTCAGACCGACTCGAATGGGGACTGGCATCCCTGTTCCTACCTCTCTCAGTCGTTCTCCTCAGCAGAACGAAACTACGATATCTTTGACCGTGAGCTCTTGGCCATTATTCACACTCTCAAAGCCTGGCGCCACTACCTTCATGGCTCCCAACACCCCGTGCAGGTCTTCACCGACCACAAGAACCTGACGTACTTCCATCAACCTCAGAACCTCAACCGCCGACAGGCGCATTGGCTCCTCGATCTTGCAGACTTTGATCTCAAGATGACTCATGTCCCCGGTTCTCTACTTTCGGGCCCCGATGCTCTCTCCCGCCGTCCCGACCGCCTCTCATCCGAGTCCGATAACCAGGCCGTCACTCTGCTCCCCGAACCCCTCTTCATCCATGTCGTAGATTCAGTCCTCACCACCGCTATCCAGAAACACTCCGTTAATGACGAACTTGTCATCCGCCTCTGCACTGACCTCGAAGGTCCTGTCACTGCCCCTAACCTTCGTAATTGCCTCTCCGATTGGCAATTCAAGGAGAACCTCCTTTGCTATCATGACCGCATCTACGTTCCCAAACCCGAGTGTCTCTCAATCATCCAACGCGCCCACGATCACCCCTCCGCTGGCCATCCCGGGTACCTAAAAACTTGCCAACTCGTCGCTCACGATTTCTGGTGGCCTGGCCTTGCCACCCAGGTGCGCCGTTACATCAAGGGCTGTGCCCTTTGTCAACAACACAAAGCGAATACCCACCCCACCATCCCTCCTTTGTCCCCGAATAAATCCCTTGCCTCGCGCCCATTTCAACAGGTCTCCTGTGACCTTATCATGGACCTCCCGTTATCCAACGGTTTCAACAGCCTGTTGGTCGTGGTCGACCATGGGCTTACTAAGGGGGTAATTCTCTGCTCTACCAAGAAACAAATTACCGCCGAGGGAGTAGCAACCCTCTTTTTCCACAAAGTCTATCGTCGTTGGGGCCTCTACGACAAAATCATCTCCGACCGTGGCCCACAGTTCGCATCCACCTTCGCTCGGGAACTTGGGAAACTCCTGAAGTATGACCTGTCCCTATCCACCGCCTACCACCCTCAGTCCGATGGAGAAACCGAATGAGTCAACCAAGAGGTTGAAACATACCTCCGGATCTTCTGTGGAAATAACCTGACCGCGTGGACCGACCACATCACCCATGCAGAATTCACACACAATCACCGCCCCCACTCTGTCACCGGCAGATCGCTGTTCTACCTCATGTACGGCTTCGAACCCCGTGCCCTCCCCACAGTCCTCGCGGAAACGCCACTCCCAGCCCTGGAAGAACGCCTCAAGGCCCTATCCGCAGCAAGGAACGAGGCACTTGCCGCCCACGAGCTCACATGCCAGGTAATGGCGTCCCGCACACGCCGTTCCTTCACCCCATTCTCTAAAGGAGACAAGGTGTGGCTAGAAGCCAAGAATCTTAACCGCCGCATTGCGAACCCCAAATTCGCACCAAAAAGGGAAGGACCCTTCGTTATCACAGACATCCTATCTCCCCTGACATATAGACTCCGACTTCCGGCGACATGGAAGATCCACCCCATGTTTCATGCTTCCCTCTTATCGCCCTATCGCGAAAACAGCGTACACGGCCC